>JAUIMM010000555.1:26947500-27201994 GCA_031769625.1 Taudactylus pleione
GTCTGGTTATCCACCCGGAATCTTCGTCTGAGGGTTCCTTCTATGAAATTCGCACCCCGCTTCATCGGTCCCTTCACCATAACAGAAACCATTAATCCAGTGGCCTACCGTTTACAGTTACCCCCATACCTAAAAATTCCCAATTCCTTCCATGTTTCCTTATTAAAGCCCCTAGTCCTGAATAAGTTCCATAACGCTCTACCTGCTTCTCCTCGAGTCCAGACGGAGAGAGGAGTTCAGTTTGAAGTCGCCCAGATCTTGGACTCTCGTCTGCACAGAGGTCATCTTCAGTATTTGTTGGACTGGAAAGGTTACGGTCCAGAGGAACGTTGCTGGACTGATGCTTGTGATGTTCACGCTCCCACGCTCATCAGGAGATTTCATTCTGCCCATCCGGAGAAGCCTGGTGAGTGTCCTGAGGCCACCCCAAAAGGGGGGGGGTACTGTCACGGCCAGGGTATTTCAGCATGGCGCTAGGCGGGTGTTATCTGTGAGGTCGTTGTGGCGCAGGCTGTCTGGTGGCGGAGCTGGTGCCTGGTGGGGAGCTTTGGCTACGCGCGTTGTTGTGCGGCCCTGTTGTCACTCTGCGCTGGTGAGGCCTGGCGGCATCTCCGTTCCGTTTGGCATGTGCACCGCCATCTTGCCTTCTGGCCATGTGATGCAGCTGGCCAATCCTGGTGAGTCACATGTTCCCTCCGGCCAGTAACAGCACGGCATGGGGTATTTAGGAAGGGTCAGTGCCTTCCTTCTTTGCCAGTGCAAGGTGTATCTCAGCCTAGCTGAGAGGGAGTTCTCTGTGCTTTCCTGTTCCTGTGAATTCGCTGTCTGCCAGTCTGCCTGTCAGCTCCTAGCTACCACTGGACTACCCCACTTCCTCCATCACCCTTGCCCATATCTGAGTGCCTGAGCCTGCTGACATCCTGCGCTTCAGTTCACTACCTGTATACCTGGTTTGATTATTTTCAGTTTCACTACCTGCACACCTGGACAGCTCTAATTGTTTCTACTTGGACATTAACCTTTTACTCCCACCACAGAACTCTTGTGCACATTTATATATTCCTGGACTTTTATTTACTGCCATTATATGTCTACTCAAGCACTTATTAAAAATTCTAGTTTTATTTTCAGATCTGCTTCTGTGATCGCTCCTGCTTCCACCCCGGGTCCACAAACAACCCAGAACATCACAGTTGGACTCCAGTCAGCAGAGGATCTTTGTGACGGGGGAAAATATCTTTGCCTTGAAGTTGAGGGTGTGCAGTTGTCTGCAGAGTCGCCGTGTGTCTCTTCACTCGGCAATGAGGTTACTGGGCTCCATGGTGTCTGTATTCGACATGGTGGAATATGCCCAGTCTCACTCCAGACCTCTGCAGCAATTGATCCTGTCCAAATGGAATGGACTGCCTCAGAGTCTAAAATCCCAGACGATGGTGCTCACTCCGGAGGTTCGCCTGTCCCTAGCCTGGTGTTTGCAGACGACCCATCTTAACAAAGGTCGTCCGTTCTGGGTGTCGAATTGGGTCCTGTTGACAACGGACGCCAGTCTTCGGGGCTGGGGAGCAGTCACGGGTCCACACTTGTTCCAGGGCAGGTGGACGCGGGCAGAAGCAAAGCTTCCAATAAACATCTTGGAGCTCCGTGCGGTTTTCAATGCTCTGCAGCAGGCACATCGGGTTCTCCAAAGTCACCCAGTGCAGGTCCAGTCGGACAACGCTACCACCGTGGCCTACATAAATCGGCAAGGAGGAACCCGAAGTCGGGTGGCTCTCGTAGAGGTGTCCCGAATCCTGGTTTGGGCGGAGCGCAATCTCCCGGCCATATCAGCAGGATTCATCCCGGGAGTCCTAAACTGGGAGGCGGACTTTCTCAGTCGCCAGGATGTTCATCTGGGGGAATGGTCTCTGCACCAGGACGTCTTTCAACTTCTGGTGGACAGGTGGGGTCTTCCAGAGATTGACCTCATGGCGTCACAGTACAACAACAAGTTGCCGGTGTACGGGTCTCGCACAAGAGACTAAAAGGCGTCTCTGGTGGATGCTCTGTCCGTCCAGTGGACGTTCCGGTTTGCCTATCTCTTTCCTCCGTTTTCCCTTCTTCCATGGGTAATCCCGAAATTCAAACAGGAAGGAAGGACGCTCCTGTTGATAGCTCCTGAGTGGCCCAGACGGCACTGGTTCTCAGACCTTCAGGGTCTGTCCGTGGACATTCCTCTGTGGTTTCCGCTACGACCGGACCTTCTGTCACAGGGTCCTTGTCTTCTCCCAGACCTGACTCGGCTGTCTTTGACGGTGTGGCTGTTGAGACGGCCATGTTAAGGTCCAGGGGGTTTTCTAGCTCTGTAGTACGAACTATGCTAAGAGCTCGGAACCGTCTTCAGCAAGAATATACCATCGTATGTGGCATACGTTATTCCAGTGGTGTCGACCGAGAGGTTATGCACCTCGGGAGTTCCATCTGTCTAGCGTGCTAGCCTTCCTACAGGCGGGACTAGACCATGGGCTTCGCCTTGCTTCTTTGAAGGTGCAGGTTTCTGCCCTGTCTGTCTGGTTCCATCGTAAGATTGCTACAATCCCTGATGTGCGCACCTTTATGCAAGGTGTTCTGCGAATTCAGCCGCCATTTGTTCCACTGGTGGCGCCTTGGGATTTGGCTGTGGTCCAGAAGGCTCTCCAGGGACCGCCGTTTGAACCACTGGGTTCAGTGGATCTTAAGTGGCTGACAGCTAAAACAGTTTTCCTTCTGGCCAACGCTTCGGCCAGACGTGTTTCTGATTTAAGGGCTCTCTATTGTAGACCCCCTTTTTTATTTTTCATGGGAACAGGGCAGTGCTGCGCACTTGTCCTGATTTTCTTCCCAAAGTTGTTTCCCGTTTTCATATCAATGAGGAAATCGTTGTGCCGGCTTTTAACTCACCTGACCTTTCAGTGGGTGAAGCCACTTTGGATGTTGTGCGGGCCTTAAGGATTTATGTTGACCGCACTTCTTTGTTTAGGAAGTCGGACGCCTTGTTTGTCCTCTATGGCTTCCATAAAAAGGGTTGGCCTGCTTCAAAGCAAACTTTGGCAGGTTGGATCCGTATGGCAATTTCAGAAGCTTATCTTCATGAAGTCCTGTCGGTTCCATCTTCTGTGAGGGCTCATTTCACTAGGTCTGTGGGTCCTTCGTTGGCAGCTCGATGTGGTGCCTCTGCAGTCCAGATCTGCAAGGCGGCCACGTGGTCCTCTGTCCATACCTTTGTGAGGTATTACGCGTTTGACACCTTTGCCTCTCAGGATGCTTCTTTCGGGCAGCGGATTCTCCTTTCAGCACAGGAGCGTCCCCACCCTTGAAGGATACTGCTTTGGGACATCCCCAAGGTACCCTGTGGATACCCTATGGACCCTGAAGTAGAAAATATGAGATATGGTAAGAACTTACCTTTGTTATCTCTATTTCTATGAAGTCCATAGGGTTCCACAGGACTCCCGCCCTGTCGCACCTGTGCTGCAGATGGGCTTTGCTCTGGTCACCGGTTTTTCCGTCTCCCTCTGGTGAGAATGTGATTCTTGTGTGTGTCTAGATCTTTTATCTCTCTCTTCCTTCTCCTCCTCCGGCCTATGGCTTGGTACGTAACTGAGATGCCTTGGCTCGGGGGTGGGGAGGGGGACCCTAGTGCATCCTGGGAGGCTGAAAACTTAACTCTATGGTGCCCGATGCCTGACGTCATCACCTATACCCCAAGGTATCCTGTGGAACCCTATGGACTTCGTAGAAATAGAGATAACAAAGGTAAGTTATTACCATATCTCATATTATCTTACTAACACCTGAAGGTCGGAGATGGTACGCAGTTGGGATGTATCTGAGCTGACAATCTCAATATGGATGTGTCCAGTGCTCGAAGTGGGAATTTACAGGTGGGGGTATGGAAACTGAATTCCCCCCCCTGCTTCCATATCACCCCATTGTTCACCTCCCCCCACCACCACACTTCTCCTTGCCTGCTCCCCTCTCTCACACCCTGCCCTTCTCACTGATTCCCTCTCTTCCCTCACCCCTTACAATACTAACTGCCTGCCTCCCTCTGTCTGCCTCTCTCTCTATTCCCTTTCTCACATCCTCCCCTCTCTCTACTTCCATCTTACCTGCGTGCTGGAATGGAGCTGCCAGGAGCACCGGGTCTTCGTTGCTGCTGCAGTAGTGCGAGCCAATGAGAAGCTGCCACTTGGAGTCTAATGTGCCGGTGGTATTCACCAGGGACCTTTGCAAGAAGGTATGGACTTGGCTGTGTCCGACACACAGGTCGCGGCCCTCAGGATAGGTTCCCTTATACAGGTGCTGGTAAATTCTGGACACAGTGGAGGAGACGTATAGTGTAGTCGACAGGCCGGGTCAGAACCAAACAGACTAGATGGTACCAGGGAGCAGACGAAAGCAGGTCACAGGGAATAGCTGAAGTCAAAACCAGATATCAGATGCAGTACCAGGGGTCAGGCAAAATCGGGGTCACAAACGAAGCCAAGGTCAGAATCAGGTAACGGAGTATCACAGGAACGCTGGAGTATGGTGAATGAGCCTATACTCTGGCACCTGTCTGGTGCCAGAGACTCCCACTTATAGGGAGAAGTCCAATTCTCACGCCAAATGTGACTACACGTTTGGCGCGCCTGTACCTTTAAATTATTTTCAGGTCGGCGCGCGTGCTCCTAGGAGAACCGCAGCTGCCTGCACTGAAGAGGGAGACCTGCAGGTGACGTCACGGCAGCGGGCACCGGGGACTCTCCGCCCGCTGCCCGCCGCCCGATGTTCCAGTACTGCCGGACACGGTAAGTACAAGCTGGTGTCCGGAGCACTGTGATCGGATGGAGGCTGAATCTAAATACCCTGCGATGGACTTGGCAAGGACTGATACTCCAGCAGGTGGACAACAGGTAAGGCAGTTCCCTGTTGCCAGCGAAGATGGTAAGTCCGCAGATATGATCACACACCGGAGTGTGAGTGGACCGTAGGTAGTGATGGAGATATGCTGCGGTAGGGCTGCACTACATGGTAAGAGTCGCAGGTATGAATGGGAGCCGCTGACTTGTACACAACTGGGCCGCAGGAAGGAACAGCGGCTGGCTACACCTGGTGCAGCTGAACTATAGACTGATGTGGATGATAGATAACGTGGCTAGGCCACAGGCTGGTAACATGGCTGGAGCGCAAGCTGATAACGTGGCTAGGCCACAGGCTGGTACCACGATCACAGCAGACTGGGAGATACTCGACCAGGAACACATTTGAACTAGCACAGGTAAATGTCTCTGACCAGACAGGAGACCGGTAGCAGGACTGGACACTAGGAACAGACTATCACTGGCAGGAAATGCTGGTACTGACTGCAATTTAACAGGAAGAGGAACCAATGCAACCAGCTTCCTCGATTGGAGATAAATTTGCAGCTGAGCTGCAGCCTGATTACAGACTGGCTGCAGCTAGATGACAGACTGGCTGCAGGTGAAATTTTCCACAATACTTACAGCTTCCCCGCTGCCTAGCAACAGCCAGGACTGGAAACTGCAAGGCTGTCAAAAATCCCGGTAGCAGATCATAACAGTGCCCCCCCCTTCTTAAGTAGGGACCAAGGGTCTCCTAGCCTCCTAGCACTTGCTGAAAAAATGCTCTTTTGAGTCTGGGGGCATGAACAAACTCTGGGACCCACAACCTCTTCTCCAGACCGTATTTCTTCTAGTGTACCAGAAACTGAAGCCGACCTCTTACCAATTTGGAGTCTAGAATCTTATCTACTTTGTATTCTTGATGACCCTGTATCAACACCGGTGCTGACTTTCTAGGAGAATGGACCAGGAACCGGTTGGAAAACATGATTGGCTTGAGCAGAGAACAGTGGAAAGTACTGTTAATCTTAAGGGACGTTGGTAATTCCAAGCGGAATGCCACTGCGTTAACCTGTTTTATTGTTCTGAAAAGACCAATGTACCTGGGGCCCAGTTTCTGCGATGGGTGATGGATTGATTTTTTTTGTGGACAACCAAACCAATTGGCCCACCTTGAAGTCACATGGTCTTCGTTGCCGGTCAGCAGAAACACAGGCACGATTATATGCCTTTAGGAGAGCCTGACGAACTCCTTTCCAGATGGTACGAAGTCTAATGATGGGAGACAAGGATCTTGAAGCATGTTGTAGTGATTCAAAGCATTCAGTCCTCTGATGGATCCCGGTAACACAGAAGAATGGAGAGGCTGATGTAGCAGAGTGGCAGGCATTGTTGTATGCAAACTCGGCCAAATACTGCGTCCAGTTGTTGTGATACTTGGAGACATAACATTGGAAGTATTGCTCCAGTGATTGGTTTACCCGCTCGGTCTGCCCGTTGGATTGCAGGTGATACCCGGAAGATAGACTCACAGTAACCCTGAGAGCTGCACAAAAAGATCTCAAAAATGCAGCCACAAATTGAGATCCACGGTCTGACACAATGTCTTGTCGGAGGTCATACAGTCGGAATATATGCTGCAAAAATAATTTGGAATGTGTCTTCGCTGATTGTAATCCTGTCAGTGGAACAAAGTGGGCCATCTTACTGAAATGATCCATGACCACCCAGATGGTATTACACTGGCCTGACCTAGGAAGGTCCACAATATAGTCCATGGTAATGTGAGACCATGGTTTCTGAGGTAATGGCAGAGGCAGAAGATGTCCAGTAGGCGCTTTGCAGGGAACCTTGTTCCTGGCAAAGATGTCACACCTCTGTACAAACTCTTGTGAGTCCTGAGTCATAGATGACCACCACACTGAATGAGACAAGAGCTGCAAGGTCTTAGTCACATCAGGATGTCCCAAGGCACTGTTGGAATGGAACTGTTGCCTGAAGATTCTGTGAATTAAACAGATGCCCAGCCGGAGTCTCCGGCGGTGCTTAATCCTGTAAAGCACGGATCCGGGCTCTGAGGTCTTGGACCAGCCAGCATCGATAATTGTGGATGGAATAATAGATTCCACTGGTGTCACTGCAGATTGGATTGACTGAAAGCTGCGTGACAGAGCATCTGCCTTAACATTCTTTGATCCTGGTTTGTAAGAAATAATAAAATTGATACTGTCAAAAAATAGCACCCACAGCGCCTGCCTAGTACTTAGCCTTTTAGCTGACTCAATGTAGGCGAGATTTTTGTAGTCTGTGTAGACAGTGACAGGATGTCTAGCACCCTTCAACCAATGTCACCAATCTTCAAAGGCCCATTTAATGGCTAAAAGCTCGCAATTGCCAACATCATAATTTGCCTCTGCTGGGGATAACTTTCTGGATAAAAAGGCACATGGATGAAGTTTAGAGTCCCGTGGGTCCTTTTGAGATAATGAATATAACAGTGGTGAAAAAATGGCGCTGCTTGCCATGTCACATCTATGTGGAATTGAGGGAAAATAATTAAGATTGGTATATGTCTTTAACGGTATCTTTTAGGGGAAATCCACCAATAGTCCCAAACACACAGCTAACTTACACTTATACGAAGCAGAGCAGGGTGTATATTGGTATCTTTTAGTTGGGGTGGTATTCCATTTGCCTTTCACACATATTTCAATAACTGGTTTATCTGTAACTCAAGGTGAGTACCAGTACTCACATGGCTTACGATGATATCAAACTCGTAAAGGTATTTTTCACTCTCACGATTTCACACAACAGTGTTCCCAAATCTCGTTATGAAAAAGGTTTTAATTTTTTATAAAAGAAATACAGTAAAAAGTGTCATAGTGAATGACACCTGTCACAATCCGGTGAAAGTGATCCTTTGTGGAGGACGGTGAGCCGGGGGGTTCAGGTGACTATCGGAGTGACTGTGGCTAGGTCTCCTATTTGCAGCCGAACCCAGGTTTGGCTAGACCTGCCCAGAGGCGCGGAGTCTAACTCACTTGGTGGTTTTCTCCAGTGACCCCTCCAATTGGGATTTGGTTTTCCGCTGCACCACGTGAGCAGGTCGCGGCCCTCTGGATAGGTACCTGGGAATGGCAGAAGACCGGAAACTATATTACGTTAAGTTATTGCTAGAACACTGGAGATACACTGGAACACAATTAGAAATCCTGATCACCGGCTTGCATGAGATTACTGAGAATGTACTAAGAATCACTAAGAAATCCAGGAGCTGACTAGCTCAGCAGCTCAGGGAGATGTGGACACAGGCAGGTACTGGAGTTTGCTAAATATGCAGGAAAACACAAACATATACTGGGGATTGCACATACAAGAGTAGAGTGGACTCAAGGAATATATTGGGAAAGCTAGAAATGTGGTACTGGACAAAGGCCAAATACTGGGAGAGCTAGAAATGCTGGTACTGGGCAAAGGCCAAATACTGGGAGAGCTAGAAATGCTGGTACTGGGCAAAGGCAAAATACTGGGAATAATTATATATGCAGGTGCAGATTGCACAGACAAGACATATAGAGAAGATAGGCATACACTGGGAGAGTGCTAACTGCAAGTGCAGATTTGCACTGACAAGACACAGAGCAGATTGACACAGACATGTGCTGGGGGGTCCAGCTGTGAGCTAATTAATACCAGCAGGTAATCTGACACTTCAGTGATACAGGGTAATAGCCACAGGAAAGCTGCAATAGAATTAGCAGCACATATACAAAGACACACAGGGAAGGGACATGAAACACTGAAGGACTGTGAGAAAGCTAAAGTCTCAGAGTAAGGTTTAGCATGGAAGCTAATACAGGAAACTGGGAAACTGTGAGCAGGCTGAAGCAACACGCTGAAGGATTTAGCACAGAGCAACCGTGGGAGTAACACAGGCACTTGGAATAACGAAGTTGAACAGCATCTTCCTGAAGTTCTGGGGGCGGATTTATACCCAGGGGTAGCAGAATATTGAAGCACAGCGTCAGCTGACTGAGATCATGCTACCATTGGTTAGGAGGACTGTCACATGAGAGGAACTGTCATGGCGGCGCCCATGATGGGAACTCCGATCCCCAAAACACACAGCCGACCATGGAAGTCCGCAAAAGCACCTAAGGTAGAATACTCAGCATCTCACCCCTCACTGCACCAGGCGTCTGACCACAAGGAAGTCAGGGGAAGCCGGCACGGAGGTAAGAGATAGCCGATCCTAGGCTGAACCCTGACAGTACCCCCTCCTTTTAGGGTGGGCACCGAACACCCATAAAAGCTCAGCTGGAACTGAAAACACAGGAAAGTCAAAAATCTTTGAAGACATAAGATGTTTTTGAAGATTAGAAGAACAAGGTACACAACTACCAGATGGTCTCTCAAACTTCAATTGGGATTAAATAATTGGAAAAAATGGTCAACTTGTCATAGAAAGGTTGGTCACCAGGAAGTCATCGACTTTTTTTTTTCTGAGACTTTTTCGAACCACTAGAAGTAGAAGACTTAAGTTGCAAAGTGTCTTTCACGGGAACTACCGAAATTATTTTTTCATCGTACTCAGGATCGTAGTCAGAATCTGTATTATAATTAATCATCCTTATGCCTCCTTGAGTCTTATCCTTCGGGACAGGTTGTTTTTGAACTGGATCTTTTTGAGAAGGACTCAAAGAAATGCATCTGAGCTTAATAGCAGAGGGTGGTACCCCAGAACTTGAAACTTTGTTGAGATGAGTATCCTCGAGAGAACTGTAAGGATAAGTTGGACCAAATTCTTTAATGACTGCCGCAGTAAAGGCTACTAAATCTGACAGCATCGTATCCTTTGAATCATAAATAGGCTCAACCCAGTCCCAAGCTTTACCTCGGAAAGATGAAATTATAAATTTTACTACATTAGTAGGCTTGATTTCAGACCATGGAGAGGATTTCATAATAGCGATGAAATAATCCACCAAAGCATAATACTGCGTTATATCTCCATCAAAAAAAATGGACATAGAAACATCAGATGGATCCTGAGGTATACCTTTAAATGTAGTGGTAGCATCATCTTGTGAACCTCTTAACGGATTGGGCACTAAAACATTTGACTTTGACACAACACTAGAAGATTCTTCCTTGAGTAAAGAACCAGAGATCTTTCCTTGTGATACAGATTTTGAAATCCCTTTTTGAGATGTAAAACTTGAGACTTTCCCCTGGACTATGAGACTTGATACCCCCTGCCGGGGTACATAACTAGAAACCTCCTCTGGAGGTATGATGCTTGAACCCCCATCTTGGGGAGTAACACTTGGAAACCCTTGTTCTTGGGGTACAAGACTTGAGACCCCCTCCTGGGGTAAGACACTTGAACTCTTCTTCGGAAATGTAATACTTGAAATCCCCCCCCTGGGAGATGGCACTAGGAATCCCATCCTGGGGTGAGACACTTGAAGTCCCCTCCAGGGGAATAACACCTTGAACCCCATCTTGGGGCATTACACTGGGAACCCCGTCCTGGGGTAAGACACTTGAATTCCCCTCCTGGGGTATAACACTGGGAACCCCATCTTGGGATGAGGCACTTGAATTCCCCTCCTGGGGTATAACACTGGGAACCCCATCTTGGGATGAGGCACTTGAAATCCCCTCCTGGGGTTTAACACTGGGAATCCCATCTTGGGATGAGGCACTTGAAATCCCCTCCTGGGGTATAACACTGGGAATCCCATCTTGAGGTATAACACTTGGAACCCCATCCTGGGGTGAGACACTTGAGGTCCCATCTTGGAGAATAACACTTGAAATTCCCCCTTGGGGCACAACACTGGGAACCCCATCCTGGGGTGAGACACTTGAAATCCCCTCCTGGGGTGAGGAAACTGAAACCCCCTCTTGGGGTGCGAGGCTTGAAACCCCCTCCTGGGGTGAAGAACTTGAAATAAGGACTTTCTTTTGAAATGTAACACTGGAAATCCCCTCCTGGGGTATTACACTGGGAACCCCATCCTGGGGTGAGACACTTGAAGTCCCCTCTAGGGGAAGGACACTAGGAACCCTCTCTCTGGGAAAGAGGCTTGAAACCCCCTCCTGGGGTAAAGAACTTGAAATGAGGATTTCCTCTAGGGGCGTGACACTTGAAATCCCTTCTTAGGGTATAACACTAGAAACACCCTCCTGGGGGATAGCATTTGAGGCCCCTTCCTGGGAAACAAGATTTGAAACCTTCTTTTGGGGTGAGAGACTCAAGGCCCCCTCCTAGAGTACAGAACTTGACACTCCCTGTTGGAGTATGGGACCTAAAACCCCCTCCTGGGGAAGCTGACTTGGCTTTTTCTTTCGGGGTACGCAATATGAAACCCCCTTTTGGGATGCAAGAACACAGACTTCCTCCTGGGGTGAGTGGCTCAGAACCCCCTCTTGAGGTATGGAACTTGAGACCCTTTCTTGGGGAGTAACACTTGAAATTACGGTCCGCTCCTGGGGCATAACACTCGAAATGAAGGCCTCCTCCTGGGGCGTGAAACTCGAAATGAAGACCTCCTCTTGAGGCGTGTAACTCGAAATGAAGGCCCCCTCCTGGGGCATGAAACTCGAAATGAAGACCCCTCCCTGGGGCGTGAAACTTGAAATGAAAGCCCCCTCTTGGGGTACAACACTTGTAACCCCCTTCTGGGGTGAGAGACTTGAAACCTCCTCCTGGGGCATGAAACTTGAAATGAAGGCCCCCTTCTGGGGCGTGGAACTTGAGACCCCCTCTTGTGGTGCGAGACTTGAGACCCCCTGCTGGGGTGCGAGACTTGGGACCCTCTGCTGGGGTGCGAGATTTGGGACCCCCTGCTGAGTTGCGAGACTTGGGACCCCCTGCTGGGGTAAGGAAGTTGAGACCCCTCCTGGGGCTACTGATTGGAGTCCCGTATTGGGAAAAGCAGAATCCGGACTGGGACCGGAACAGGCAGAATCCGGGCTGGGACTGATGGAAATGGAATCCGGGCCGTGACCAGTAGAAGTGGAATGAGTAGTGTCCCTGACTTTAGAAGGTTGAAATATCCTCCCAATATTTCTTAGACGAGGGTTGAAGCATCTTGTAGCAGGGCCCCAATCGAAAACTTGAACTTTCTTTTGCTCAGTGGACATCACCTCCTTATCTGTAACTGAAGAAACGGGAATCACTGATGGATGATGGGAAGAACTGAAAACGCAGACATTAGGAGTCATACACTTGTCACCACTTCTCAGTGGGTGCAGAGTACAGTCCTTAAGAAAGTGATCGTCATAACCGCAATATAAACACAGATGCAGTTCCCGGCGTCGCTGCCGTTCAACCTCAGTAAGTTTAGGGCGCAGGTAACTTTGATGCTTTACTTTAGTTTGCTTGGAAAAGCTGTTAGTCAAGTCAGGAGTAGCACTAGAAAGCTTGGAAACAACTTGAAAAATTTTGGGACGGAGATTTTGTAGTTGTTCTAGAAGCCAGTAGAAACTCTTCAAAGGTTCAGGGTCACGAATATCAGGAAATTGGGGAACCAGAGGATACTTGAGAGGTTCACTAGTTTGCACAGAAAATTTTTCATCTGTAGGGGTAATTGAAACTTCGGAACGAAACTGTGGAGAATTCACTGGCGGAACTTGTGGTATGTCTGGGGGCAAAGCAGCTAGAACTGAATAAATAACCATCATTTGAGAGTTCTTGCAGCTGCTGTCTGACGGATTGCAAAGCTGTCTCCTGTGCAGACACACAAAAGAGTAAATCCTGAAAACCTGCTTCAACCTGGAACCCGGCGGCTTGCATATTAGGCTGTTCAAACTGTCACAATCCGGTGAAAGTGATCCTCTATGGAGGACGGTGAGCCAGGGGGTTCAGGTGACTATCGGAGTGACTGTGGCTAGGTCTCCTATTTGCCAGGTTTGGCTAGACCTGCCCAGAGGCGCGGAGTCTAACTCACTTGGTGGTTTTCTCCAGTGACCCCTCCAATTGGGATTTGGTTTTCCGCTGCACCAAGTGAGCAGGTCGCGGCCCTCTGGACAGGTACCTGGGAATGGCAGAAGACCGGAAACTATATTACGTTAAGTTATTGCTAGAACACTGGAGATACACTGGAACACAATTAGAAATCCTGATCACCGGCTTGCATGAGATTACTGAGAATGTACTAAGAATCACTAAGGAATCCAGGAGCTGACTAGCTCAGCAGCTCAGGGAGATGTGGACACAGGCAGGTACTGGAGTTTGCTAAATATGCAGGAAATCACAAACATATACTGGGGATTGCACATACAAGAGTAGAGTGGACTCAAGGAATATATTGGGAAAGCTAGAAATGTGGTACTGGACAAAGGCCAAATACTGGGAGAGCTAGAAATGCTGGTACTGGGCAAAGGCCAAATACTAGGAGAGCTAGAAATGCTGGTACTGGGCAAAGGCAAAATACTGGGAATAATTATATATGCAGGTGCAGATTGCACAGACAAGACATATAGAGAAGATAGGCATACACTGGGAGAGTGCTAACTGCAAGTGCAGATTTGCACTGACAAGACACAGAGCAGATTGACACAGACATGTGCTGGGGGGTCCAGCTGTGAGCTAATTAATACCAGCAGGTAATCTGACACTTCAGTGATACAGGGTAATAGCCACAGGAAAGCTGCAATAGAATTAGCAGCACATATACAAAGACACACAGGGAAGGGACATGAAACACTGAAGGACTGTGAGAAAGCTAAAGTCTCAGAGTAAGGTTTAGCATGGAAGCTAATACAGGAAACTGGGAAACTGTGAGCAGGCTGAAGCAACACGCTGAAGGATTTAGCACAGAGCAACCGTGGGAGTAACACAGGCACTTGGAATAACGAAGTTGAACAGCATCTTCCTGAAGTTCTGGGGGCGGATTTATACCCAGGGGTAGCAGATTATTGGAGCACAGCGTCAGGTGACTGAGATCATGCTACCATTGGTTAGGAGGACTGTCACATGAGAGGAACTGTCATGGCGGCGCCCATGATGGGAACTCCGATCCCCAATACTCAGCATCTCACCCCTCACTGCGCCAGGCGTCTGACCCCAAGGAAGTCAGGGGAAGCCGGCACGGAGGTAAGAGATAGCTGATCCTAGGCTGAACCCTGACAGACACCATTGTGGTAAACATTTAGGATACACACATGTTAAAAGTACAAAAATAAAATAAAAACATTCTGGAGGGGTTAAACCTGCATTGTGATAGAATGAGGTGTGTAAGGTGCTGACTAGAGGGTCCGGTTCCCAAAAAAGATGTTACGATAAAACACAGAAAAAAAGAGATTTGCCCCCCAGCACACTGCAGCAAAAACAATACTTAAATCCTACATGATAATAGAGATTTAGAGGTATTAGTTACACACATTTGCAAATATATGAATAAGCGCCAGGCCAATCGTCAAGGCTCCTCTATACTGGCGTCCCTAGTATTAAGGGGCTCATGTCCGAGAAGCAAGGCACCCCAAAAAAATTCCAGCCAAGGGCCATCCCCAGGGCATCACACGAAAAAGGGAAAAAGGTGATAGTGAAGTATAAAGAAAAGATGTGTAAAGATAAATCAATAAGTGTTGATGAAATGATAAAGAATTAAAATGACATAAATAATGTACAAACAAATAGAGAAGTGATAAAAGTATTCTATGTGAATTAAGTGGTGATGCCATGAGAAAGGCCCAGTCAGAACCCCCCCGGGGGCCCCACTCCCAAACGCTCACCCCAAAATAATTATTGCTACATAATGGTAGCACCCACTCTGGGTCATATAATTACAATTGATGTACTGCATGATAACAGTACATATATAAGCTGAGAGCTAACTTACCTTGTAGGTACCCCAAAAAACCTCCACATGGCACTATAAGCATCAGCACATCCTCCTAATGCTGACTGCCTTCATGCCTCTCCAAACTTGCAAAAAAATGGTAGTTGCTCAGATCAGCTTAATTGCATAACACAGGTGCTTGTAAAGGGCGGGGTTTACACTGAACACAGAAAAAAAGAGATTTGCCCCCCAGCACACTGCAGCAAAAACAATACTTAAATCCTACATGATAATAGAGATTTAGAGGTATTAGTTACACACATTTGCAAATATATGAATAAGCGCCAGGCCAATCGTCAAGGCTCCTCTATACTGGCGTCCCTAGCATTAAGGGGCTCACGTCTGAGAAGCAAGGCACCCCAAAAAAATTCCAGCCAAGGGCCATCCCCAGGTCATTACACGAAAAAGGGAAGAAGGTGATAGTGAAATATAAAGAAAAGATGTGTAAAGATAAATCAATAAGTGTTGATGAAATGATAAAGAATTAAAATGACATAAATAATGTACAAACAAATAGAGAAGTGATAAAAGTATTCTATGTGAATTAAGTGGTGATGCCATGAGCAAGGCCCAGTCAGCACCCCCCGGGGGCCCCACTCCCATACGCTCACCCCAAAATAATTATTGCTACATAATGGTAGCAACCACTCTGGGTCATATAATTACAATTGATGTACATGCATTTTTTTGCATGTTACGATAAAACACCTACCTCAATGTATACACCAGTGCTGGGATCCCCTCAAGAAGGTCACCTTCCAGACCTACGCGTTTCGAGATTACGATCTCTTTTTCAAGGCATGAAGGTTTACAGCGGATCTCCTGTTTAAATACTAGTACTGTAAAGGATTCTGGGGGATGTAGTTTCTCTGTTATAACAAATTCTCCCCATGTAGTAATGACTTGTCGCATAGATTTAGGAGATGTAGTCATTTACAGCTAGCCCTGTTAAGCAGAATAAATGTATCAATACTTAATAAAATGGTTACGTTTTAAGGACACTATCACAACTAAAACAAAGTACATTTAAACAAACACATAGGGCCAAATGTAATAGGGTGTCTGTTTTGGTAAATTGCGAGTTTGGTGCTAAACTCGCAATTTTTCACAACTCTCCAATGTAATAGGGTGTATGTTCACTAAAACTCGCATTTTTCAGAGTTACTAAAACTCCCCATTCTCAAACTCGCATCCAGATGTTTTCACATTGAAAACAATCAACTCGCCCAATGTAATAGAGTGTCTGTTTCAGACTCACAAAAAAAAGATTACCAAAAGTCCCCAAATAATAGACCCGCTTCAGGCTAGCGAGTACATCCTGAGCAGGTCAGATTAACACAGAAACATGCACATATCCATGAGATATGTACATGTTTCTGTGTGTACTTATGTAAAATGTTTCTAAATAAAAAAAAAAAGATGTGCACGCCCTCCCCAATAGCATAACCAGCCCCGGGCTTTATAAAGCCTGTTCTGGTTCTAAAAATACAGGGGCCAAAATGCGTTGGGGGCCCCTGTATATTAAGAGCCAGCACAGGGCTTTGTTGAGCTGGTCCTGGTTCTGGAAAATCAGGGGACAAAATGAGTAGGGGTCCCCTGAAAATTCCAGAACCAGCACTGAACTCTTTCTAGCGGGGAGATAATGCCACAGCCAGGGAAAACCTTTCACCGATTTCCCTGGCCAAAGCCTTATCCCTGACCGCTAGTCAGTCCAGGCCGGGGATCCCTGGGGAGTTGGGTACCCCCCCAATAAAAGGGTACCCCTCTCCAGGGCACCCCAGGCCTAGACTGATAGCCCGGAGCTATCCCCGGCACCCTATGGCCGTGGGTGCCGGGTTGATAGTGTTAGTGTAAAATGTAAAAATGAAGTTTCCATATTGTGTTTAGTTGTAGAACCACAAGTACCAGCAAGCCTCCCCTGCATGCTGGTATTTGGAGAATAACAAATACCAGCATGCGGGGCATTACGGGCCCGCTGGCACTTGTACTTCCACAACTAAAGAAATACGTAAATAAACAAACATACACAGTGAAAGTAAAATTTTAATTAAACATACATGCACACTCACACTCACACATACTCACCTAATATCCGAAGTAATCCATAGGGGTACCTGAAAAAAAAAATCCACACTCACCTCTCCTATGCGTCGATCACGTCCACTTGTCCAATTAGGCAATCCAGGGGTTAAAATAAAAAAACGCAAAAAAAACGATCCATGCGGACTGAGCAAAGGTTTGTGTGTACACATACCTTTGCTCCGTGTAAATGACCGGGGCACATGTGTGCCCCATCAGTGAAGGGGCCACCAGCCAATCAGGGAGCATCTCCATCTGAGCAGCTCCCTGATTAGCTGAATGCGGCCAGCCTGTGTCTCCCATAGACTTCTATGGTGTGAAATCCCCATTGAAGTCTACGGTGGGAACCGCTACATCGTAGCCGCAAGGTTACCTCAGGTTAATCTTGTGGTTACATCACTGATACAATGTCGCAACATTGAATCATTGATGTAACCACAAGATTAACCTCTATTAATCTTGCGGCTACGGGACCAGCTCAACAAAGCCCTGTGCTGGTTCTTAATATACAGGGGCCCCCTACGCATTTTGGCCCCTGTATTTTTAGAACCAGAACATTGTTTATAAAGCCCGGGGCTGGTTATGCTTTTGGGGAGGGGGTGCACGTTTTTTTTTTAAAACACACACAGAAGCCATCACAGATCTCACTGATCTGTGATGTCTTCTCTAAAACTCGCACCTTTTAATGCTACTCGCATTAAAAGGTGTCAGTTTACATAGTCCTAAACTCGCCTAAACTCGCAAATGCAGTAGCCTTGAGCTGAAAAGTTCGCAAGCTATTGAATTTGCGAGTTTCAGTATAAACTCGCACTTTTTAAAAGTGCGAGAAAGTGCGAGTTTGTACTGTTACTAAAATTGACACCCTATTACATTTGGCCCATATTCTCTATTAGTTATAAGATATCTTTCAGAAAAATACTCATTAGAGTGATAAAAAGATATAATCTAAAAGTAATATGTTTCTCACGTATAAAGCAAAAACAAAAATTCGAGAAACAGAAGGAAGAAGAAAAAATAAGGAGGTCAATGGAAACACCAAAGAAGATATATCTAGAAAAACAAAAATACCTGGTTTTCCCAGATCTATTGAACCCCTTCTCCTTTTTTAGAAGAAAGGATAACGAGGGAAATCTCCCCTTTTCTAGAAGAAAGGTGGACAAGGCAAAATTTACATCTGAGGAAAAATCCGAAAATAAGAAAGAGTGTCTAAGAAGGTCTGGTCTGAAAGAAGAAAGAAAATTTTAAAAAAAGGAAAATGAGAAAAAAATTAAAAGTGGTTGCAGATCAGGGATGAAAAAGAAATATCCTAAGAAAACTGCCAAACAGAAAAGGAATATGAATGGAATAGAGTCACCAAACCAGGAAACGAATCACATTTTCAACTTAAGTAGTCAGATATTAACTAAGGACGAAGAAAGGATCTTGCATAAAGGATTGAAATACGAGCCAACCTCGAGTATGGACCATTTTGAAAAATTTGTGGATGTTCACAATTTTATAAGAAAAATTTGTTTAAAGAAATGTTTTGCTATCAAGGAAAAAGAAAGTGGAACAAAATAACAAAAATAAATAAATGAAGAGACAGTACAAAACAGGAATAAGAAGAAATCAACTTTTTACCCAACCTATATAAAAGGGAACTTCATAGACACCTTTTCCAAGTAGTAATAGAGGAATTAGAGACTATGGAAAAAACAAAAGTCAAGTGTATTTTAACGAAAAAGGAGAGAGATATGATCAAAAATCTTGGGTAGGATGAGTCCATAGTGATAAAACCATGTGATAAGGGCAGAGGCATTGCCATAATGGATAGGGAAAATTATACCAAAGAAGTGTACAGACAATTGTCGGAAACTACCACATACACTAAACTCAAGAATGATCCCACTGGATGAATCAAAGATAATTGTCATAAGGTCTTGACAGATCATTTAAGTAAAGGGGAATTGTAAAAGAAGAATAAGATTATATAAACATAGAAAATACTATCAATACACAAAGTAGGTAGTGTTCTTAAAAGCGCTTATAAAATAAAATATACTCATAAAAGTCCTTTTAGGCTTGTCACTCTCTTGAGATGATTCCTTTGTGTAACCCTTTGTGTGTATGATATTATTTTTCACATATACAGTGAAATCTAAAAAATTCACTAAAAAGTGGCACCTCGATTTAAAGATACACATTTCCTGTATCAATGGAACGCGATCCCGGAAGTGTCAATATTTGAGACACTTCTGCTGAATAATTACTATATGAGGACATCCTTGCAGGTCACCTGCGTTCCATGACTATGGAACGTAACCATGGAAATACCAGGGCATGACGCACTTCCGGTGAAGCCGTGTGGGTCATCTGCGGTCCAACAATATGTAGTGTGATCGCGGGAGTCCCGGTATGTGATGCGCTTCTGGTGAGGCATACACCACCGCACTGGATCTATTTGTGGGTTATGTACCATAACCACTGTTCCCACGGTTGGTGCATTAAGCCCACATTAAAAAGTTATTTTTAATTATAGTACATGTTTTTATTATGAATTAAGGGGATTGACATCACATCCGGTTGGACCATGTGACCGCATCATGTGACCGGTAGAATGTAGATTGATCCCTGTATAAAAAGACAGGTAGGATGCTCCTCTCATTTACACCTTGATAAAGATCATAGATAGAAACACGTTGGTTATGAGAGTACTCTTTGCATCATCAGTAAGGAGATTTTGGGGGTGGTAAAAGATTGCACTTCCAGTAAGGTACTTAGGTACATCTTGTTTTGGAGACTGTTCTGGATATATACAGTGTACCATAATGATTAACAACTGTACCTGGATATTGTGAAAATTCTTCTTCCCCCAATCTTTTGGATTGTGTGCATATATTTGTTTTTTGACGTCTTCTGTGTATTTGAATAAATACTGAAAATTACCTGCTGGTTTATTTTGGAGACATAACAAGGAATTTTTGGATATAAAGAAACCTTGATGTGCTTTATGCCGTGTTTATCCAAGTGAGTTGGGTTCGTGTTCCAGTATTGGAAATAGATACCTTTATGCATTTTTCCCTACCATTGTTAATGTGAGTAGGGTACGTTCGACCCTTTTATCTGGTCATATTTTAAGATATTACATTGTGCCTAAATATAAGGAAAAGATACCTTTCTAGGATTTAGACCTATCTATTTACATGTGAGTGTGGTACATCACCTTTCTACATAGAGAGAGCTAATAAGGATAAAATCATTTCCCATGAAAACTTTGGTTATATGAAAACATCTATGAACTTTGCAGACTATTCTACACAGATGGTTTCTTCTTTTGTCTCTTCTTTTGTTTTGTATAAACGCATTGCCTGAGGAGGAATTATCTCAAGAGAGTGATAAGCCTAAAAGGACTTTTATGAGTATATTTTATTTTATAAGTGCTTTTAACAACACTACTTACTTTGTGTATTGAATGTTTTAATTTCTCTTGTATTTGGGCACGATTTGGTAGAGATATTTTAAGCTGCTTTCATTTGCGCCATTTGTTCCAAAATTCTTATTCTTATAGAAAATACTATAATCCCCACTATATATGTGCTACCCAAAGTGCACAAGAGCACGACAAACCCCCAAGGTAGACCTATAATTGCGGTGACGGACAGTTTAATGTCTAATCTGTCATCACTCATAGATGGCATTTCACAGCCCTTGGCAATCCCTCCTATTTGAAAGACACGGGAGATATCTTGATGAAAATTAGAGACTTTACTTGGACCAAGGAAACCTGGTTAGCATCTGCTGATGTTACATCTCTTTACACTTGTATATCACATGATTAGGGTCTAGAAGCCGAAATATGGTTTCTGGATAAAACAGAGTTGTCAACTGAGACAGGCGCACAGGCACAGCGATGGGCATGAAAATCGCCCCAAGCTATGCCAACCTCTTTATGGGCTTTTGGGAAGAGACCTATGTTTATAGTTGCGTAACTTGGGGAGCGAGTCTTATAAAATGGTATTGCTACATTGATGATGTGATATTACTATGGAGAGGAACGGAAGTGAGTCTAGTTAACTTTTTCTCCACCTTAAACATTAATGATATGAATATCCACCTCACTTTGACACATAATCAATCAGAGATTAACTTTTTGGATCTGGCTATCTATGTAGAGGGAGATAACATCCACACTAAAACCTATACAAAACCTACAGATGCAAATTACTTTATTCCTACGGACAGTCAACTTCTCGCACAGTGGCAAAAAGGAGTTTAAAGGGCCAGTTTCTATGGGTAAAATGGAACTGCTGCAAGGAAGATGTCTCAAATTAAAAAAAAGATTTTATTGCTAAAGGCTAAAACACAGAAAATTTTAACAAAGTAATAGAAGAAACATAAAAAAGAGAAAGATCAAATCTGATTGGCCATAGAAATGCTAATATAAACATGAGAAATAATGACAAACAAAAGTGGGCTATGATTACCAGCTATGACTCTCAATATAGACAAATAGAGAAAATCTTCCGCAACATTGGCACCTGTTACAAAGAGATCCGGTACTACTAGAAATAATCCCAAATGAGACTACTTTTAAATATATCGGAAATCAAGGAATCTAAAAAATCTTCTGGTGAAAAGTATGTTTAAAAGTACCATCCAAAAAACCTAATGCGGACGGAAGGCTTCCACTAATGTGGGATGTGCATGGGTTGCAGACATGTTAAGGATAATAATGTAAAATATACAGAAATACAAATCAATGGAGTTGATTTGATTCATGATTTTATGACGTGTAATGCCTCAAATGTAATTTACCTTGTGGAATGTATATGCGGTCTAGCAAACGTGGGACGCACAACAAGACCTTTGAAAGTGAGAATATCTGAACACATAAGATATATTAAAAAGGACTCACAACCCACCATTTATCCAATCATTTTAAAATGGAGCACAGTTGCTCAACTCAGCATACCAAAAGATTTTTAGGCCTCCAACACGTGAAAGCATCATGGAAAGACGAAAAAATATAGAACAAAATCTAGCGAAAACTGAGATGAAAACCATTTTTAGACTAAAACCCTTCACCCAAAGGGGTTGAACCAAGATTTCGAGTTAAAATGCTTCCTATAGAAAAATGTTTGTCTATATTTAAATTGTTCTTTCAGATCATATTGCTTTTAGATTATATCTTTTATCACTCTAATAATGAGTATTTTTATGAAAGCTATCTTATAACTAATAGAGAATATGTGTGTTTAAATGTACTTTGTTTTAGTTGCGATAGTGTCCTTGAAAAGTAAACATTTTAGGCACTGCTGAGTATTGATACATTTATTCTGCTTAACAGGGCTAGCTGTAAACGACTACATCTCCTATAAATCTATGCGGCATCAAGTCATTACTACATGGGGCGAATTTGTTATAACGGAGAAACTACATCCCCCAGAATCCTTTATAGTACTAGTATTTAAACAGGAGATCCACTGTAAACCTTCATGCCTTGAAAAAGAGATCTTAATCTCGAAACGCGTAGGTCTGGAAGGTGACCTTCTTGAGGGGATCCCAGCACTGGTGTATACATTGAGGTAGGTGTTTTATTGTAACATCTTTGACTGTTTGGGAACCGGACCCTCTAGTCAGCATCTTACACACCTTATTCTATCACAATGCAGGTTTAACCCCTCAAGAATGTTTTTATTTTATGTTTGTACTTTTAACATGTGTGTATCCTAAATGTTTACCACAATGGTGTCATTCACTATGACACTTTTATTGTATTTCTTTTATAAAAAATTAAAACCTTTTTCATAACGAGATTTGGGAACACTGTTGTGTGAAAACATGAGAGTGAAAGATACCTCTACGAGTTCGATATCATCGTTAGCCATGTGAGTACTGGTACTCACCTTGAGTTACAGATAAACCAGTTATTCAAATATGTGTGAAAGACAAATGGAATACCTCCCCATGTAAAAGATATCATTATACACCCTGCTCTGCTTCGTATAAGCGTAAGTTATGTGTGTGTTTGGGACTATTGGTGGATTTCCCCTAAAAGATATCATTATAGATGTATACCCATCTTTGATCTAGCGAGTTTGGGTACACCTAATTCCAATTTGTGTGAAAGATGTATGTTATTACCTAAATAAGATACTACACATTGTTATATATTTCTATCTCTATGCATATGGAATCTTAACGTTGGAAGAACATATGAGAGTTACAGAGGAGGCATAAAAAAGAAAGAAAACTCAGCCATTACAGATAAGTATATACATATATATATTTTTCCCCCTCAATTCCACATAGATGTGACATGGCAAGTAGCGCCATTTTATCACCACCGTTATATGCATTATAAGGAGGCATAAAGAAAAAAAATACTCAGCCATTATGGATTAGTATATATATATATATATATATATATATACTGTCAAAGCCGGATAATTGGCTGAGACAGGATCGGTTTAAAATTAGATCTGCGCGATGCGATTTTGTGAATGGCAATGAGTCGCCATTTTGCGACTGGCCGCCCAGCGCCATTTTTAGTGAAACTCACCACTATAAGTACATATGGCGATGCTATTATTTAGCGTCGTGCTATTCCCACGCAATAGAAAGAAGTTAAAAGTACTCATCACATAAATACAGATAGTCGCTAAATCATATAAATGAATTATCCCTGCAAGACAGGCACCATAGTGTACTCAAAAAAACACATAGTCGCACAACGCTAACTAGCGTCTTTTCCCAATTCCCCAATACTTACACACTGCACACTTACATGAAAGGTTCCCTAGTATTAAAGTGTAATATTCAAGGTTTATTCAGTGATTATTAATGTTGTGTAATAAAGATTATTTGATATCTAAGGTTTAGTACATGGTAAGCAGACCGTGTCTGGTGTTGTACTGATCCACTGTGTCTCCACACATTCCCGGTACCATCCGTGAGAATATTGGAAAAAGCGACAGCAAACTATGGACTATAGAGAGTTAAAACATTAAAATGTACTCTGTAATGTTAGCAGCTTAGAAGAGCATGCAGTAGGAAGAAGGACACAAAGGGCGGTTGGAGGCTGTTTGTGTCTATTTGAAATTGTCCTATAAACTATCCTGTAACAGAAACACCTTTAAGAAGAACCAATGGAATCATGCCAAACTTGTCTATTGTATTGCCAACCCCTGAAAGAGTATATATGTGCGCTCTCTGACCCTAATCGGGAGTCTTCTTGCTGTGCTGTTGACGGAGGTTTCTAATGCTGATGCCGGTATCTGGTCCCAGAGCGCGTGCGTATATAACAACTGTACCTTGGGTCTGTATGATTTATTTGCGCTAATTGTCTTTAGATCACAGTGTGTAACCATCTGTTTTTATATTGAATGTGCTTTGGGCCACATTCAAAGTCTGAAGACGTTTATTTACTGTGCGACTCATTACATTAAATTGCGACAATTTTAGAAGGTATTGGCAGGATTTAGATGGTATAGGTAGGATTGCATAAAGGTTTAAATTAGGTATCAATAGTTGGGGGCTTGCAGTGTTAATCACGCCACCGGTCACTCGGTAACACTCGGTAGCGATCTCTCAGCAAAAGGTTGGAGGCGCCTATCAGGAAAACGCATTGTGCCTTCGAAATCTGTTACCACTGTTGTTGCTGAGAGTCTGCTACCTGTTATTGTGACTTTAGGAGCGCTGATTGAGAATCCAGGGACGAGGGAGGAAAAAGTTTGTTTTCCTTCGATAGATTTTTTTGTTGTTTTGTGTGTTAAAAAGGGGAAGTCGCATTATTGTGTATGCGACTAAGTTGCACTATAGTGTAAAAGTCATAATACGTGTTGTGTAGTAGTGGCATTATTGTGTATGCGACTAGTCGCATAATAGCGTATACATATTTCCTGTATTGCTGCCACGTGTTTTAAACAAAGCCGTTGAGATTGCATTATCAGTGTTGCCAATAGCTGGGTGAACGTGTATTCTTTTTCTGCGCAGGAAAAAAGTGTGTAACAGTGAGCATTTGTTGGTTTAGGGTGTAACACGATTCCTAAAATGTCAAGGGTATCATAGGACCCTTAAGTGCTAGGCGTAGGAGACGGCCTAGTGACTCGGTAGTAGCTTACCGTTTACTATACACATAGCAGGTGTATGGGTTGTTATTTTTGTTAGGGTGCGGCTCTCAGTGTGATTACAGTATTCAGTAATCAATTAGGCTTATTTGAGCACTGTAATTGAACCGCATAGTTTTGGCTAAACTGTGATTGTGAACTGAAGGGAGGGTGGACGAGATCAACTGGAAAAAAAAGGGTAAGTATTACCCCCTAGCAGTTGAAAGGTAGTCAAAAAGGGATTCTGCGTGGAAGCAGCTTCTTCCATAGGTGCTTGGAAACATCTAGATATTCTTCCATAGGGTTTGTGGATACGTCCTGTTTCCAAGACGTCCATAGGTAAGTGAAAGTGTCTTGAGTGTCTTTCATCGGTTTAAATCTTTATTGAAAAATATAGGGGTTTCCCCAAGATGGGAGCCACGCAAACAGTAGAGATGTTAGACGATGATGTGCTGCTGTGGGAGGCACCGCTTGGGTCAGCACGCCATATTATGCATACTAAGTTCGGTACTTATGCAATTAGGTACTGTGATGTATGGTTTAAGATAATGATGAAGAGTGTTAGACCATTTCCCAGAATTGGTAGCTTTGATAAGGATGTATTGAAGAATGTCCGAGATAGCATCAGTATGGTGCGCTCTCGAGTGAAAAAGGTACAATTTAACGAGTGTTTAAAATTGTGGCAGCATGAAGGGGATGCGTGGCTTAAACGTGTGCAATTGAAGCAAACTAGCGTCCCAAGCACGATACCGGAGAGTACACCCGCAGCACTAAACTGCGGTGTGTGCGCGCCGAAAGATAGCACGCACGTGCAGCAAGGTAGCAGTGCGGAAGGTATTGCCAGTGGTTCACGCGGACCACCGCCGCCCTATGCGGATGGGGGTGCAGGTACAGTTGTTGAGAAAACCCATAAAAATGTAACAAGCAATTTGTACCCTCTCTTGAGTAATCATAAGAAAAATGTTTATGATGCGGATGATGAGCCTATTGTTATGTCTGCCATTTCCCATGCTGTACACATGTTAGATGCTCCACCACGACAAGCACAAGTGGTGCCACCATCTTCATCAGTGATAGTACAGGAAGTGTTAACATCCACTGCACCCGTAGAGGAAGTTGTTAACCCTATACGTAGCAGTAGTAGACTAAACCCCCAGCCAGGTAATAAGGTCAAAAGTAGCAGTGCGGCCGGTCTGCATCCTATCCAGACATTAACTGTTCTGAATGGGAATGCAGATGCGAACGGTGTAGTGCCCACAAGGGAGGTAGCAATGCATTGTCCTTGGACAAGAGCGGAGCTAATTTCCATACCGAATGATTTCCCCAATCCTTAAAAGGAATTAGCCAAATGTCAAAGATTTTTGAAAAATTTGCGTAGTTCTCACAAGCCAACCAATAAAAATTGTCGAGTGGTGTTAAGGGCTTGTCTTCCACGCAATACCGACGTGACAAAATTTATCACAGATTGTGTATTGGATGGAGATGTTCCCTTAACAGACGAAGTTAACCAAGGTAACATTTCCCGCATTGTAACTCAATTGGGTGTATATTTTCCAGTAGTAGTTAACTGGAGCAAAATTTTCACCATAAAACAAAAAGAGAGTGAATCTGCAGAGGATTATTGTAACCGAGCTCTGCAGGCTATCACCCAGTACACTGGAGATAGAAGATATTAAAGATAGCACTCATCACAGGGGAATGATTGTCAGTGTACTTATGGATGGTCTAAAAGAGAACCTAAACACCCGAGTTCAGACCTCACAGCCTGGCTGGAGGGGACTCACTGTAGACACCTTCATAGAATCTCCTATTGAACATGATAAGAACATCTCTAAAAAGAGAGAGACCCAGAGCAAGAAACTAATGGCTGTTAGTATTCAAGCTCTAGAAGGAATGACTGTAACACCACAGCCATCAGACACACCTGCACCTACACCTGCACCTGCACAGCTACACGTTCTCACCAATCCTACACCACTGCAAACACAGCCCTACCCCACTTATCACACTCAGCCACAACACCCATACTATCCACAACCCCCATATTTCCTTCAATATCCTTATCCACACCCAGCACCTTTCCCTTCCGCTCCACCCACACAGCAATCCTTTCATCCACCCCACTCACGAAAGTGCTTCAATTGCAACCAACTGGGACATGTAAGTAGGAACTGCACAGTGAAGAAGGTAGGACCCCCTAACCAGGGAGTACCTGGATATCCCCATAAGGGATATACACAGAGAACAGTAAATGTCCAACAGACACCAGCTCCAATTGTGGCCGTAAATGCTGAATTGGAGAGTGGAAGTCAATGCTAGGGGTCAGGTCATACCTGTAGTCTACAGATAGTCAGGTTAACAGGAAGTACTGGGGAAGAACCGGTAATGATGGTTGATGTAGCTGGTACTAAATATTCTTTTCTTGTAGACACAGGTGTGACCAGGTCAGTGATAAAATCTCCCATTAATTTACAGGTAACCAACGAGAGAGTACCAGCAATAGGTCACTATCGGGCCATTGCATACCAGGCATTCTTTTCTCCTGGCAGCAGCGGCTCCTACTAACCTACTGGGAAAGGATTTGTTATGTAAGATGGGATTTGTCATATATTGTACCCCTGATGGTGTATTTTTAGATATCCCAGAGAGAGTTGCGCACAAGGTGAGGGATATGTTGGACACTCCCCAAAGGATAATGTATCACTCTACCGGTTTAAGTGAAAATCCATCTCAGGTAGATCAAATGTTATCCCAAATTCCAGATTCACTTTGGACCAAGGATGGACAGGACACTGGATTAATGGCAAACGTAAGTCCTGTAATGGTAAATTTAAAAGGCAGTAGGCAAGCTCCAAAAATTCCCCAGTACAACAGGAGGTAGAATTAGGGGTTTATCCCATAATTGAGCGATTGTTACAGCAGGGAATTTTAGTTCGTACAGCTAGTGTAGCCAACAGTCCCATCTTTCGTGTAAAGAAGAGTGGTGGGAGGGGTTATAGGTTGGTACAAGACCTTAGAGGGGTTAATAAGGTGGTAGAGAGCCAGTTTCCCATAGTGCCAAATCCAGCTGTCATTCTCATGCAGATCCCACCAAATGCAACCCATTTCACTGTCATTGACCTCTGTTCTGCTTTCTTCTCTGTGCCTCTTCATCCTGACTGTCAGTACCTAATCGCCTTTACAATACACATGGACACGATTTCCCCAAGGTTTCATAGAGAGCCCCAGTATCTTTTCACAGGCCTTACATGACTGTTTACAATCTTTTCAACCTGCCAATGGATCTGTTCTAATACAATATGTGGACAATTTATTGTTATGTTCTGATTCATTTATGTCATGTTTAAATGATACCAAACTTTTGTTGCTTCATCTCTCACAAACAGGACACAAGGTTGCCAAGGACAAACTACAGCCAAGCCAGTCCAGGGTTAAATATTTGGGACACTGCCTAACTCAGGGGTTACGACATCTCACAAATGACAGAATCCAGGCCATACAGAACATGACACTGACGCAGAACCAACAGCAAATTCGTACCTTCTTGGGAATGTGTGGATACTGCAGAATGTGGATCCCAGGTTTTTCTATTTTGGCCTTGCCATTACAGGACTTAGTCTCTTCCTCAAAGCCCGATCGTGTCATACACACAGAGGAATCAGAGCAGGCTTTCCTTAATCTTAAGGATAGTCTGACAAGAGCACGTGCATTGGGAATACCTGATCATGAAAAACCTTTTGATTTGTATTGTACAGAGGCCGATGGTTGCGCAGCAGGTGTCCTCACACAAAAACATGGTGATGCCAGTAGGCCCGTAGCATAGTACAGTACACAATTGGACACTGTGGCAAGATCACTCCCAACGTGTTTAAGAACTGTAGTAGCAACTGCTCTATTGGTCAGTAAGAGTGAGGATGTGGTACTAGGCCATGATATGATTGTCTATACTCCCCATGCTGTATTTGCTTGCCCAAACCAGACATGTCTCCTCAGCTAGGTTCACAAAATGGGAACTAGCCTTAATAGCACCTGCAAACATCACCATCAAAAGGTGCAGTACTTTAAACCCAGCTATGTAGTTACCATATGTGCAACATGATGCACAAAGGGTGGAGAGAGGTGAGCCGCTGGCAGCAGGTGAGTTCTGCAGGTATATTGAAGCACATGATTGTATGGAATATCTGAATCAAACCTTTACTGCAAGACCTGACATACGGGATACACCTTTAGAAAATGTAGATGTGACATTTTACATGGATGGGAGTTGTCATAGACAAACTGACACTGGAGAGTTATGTACAGGTTATGCTGTTGTAAATGACAAAGACACCATAGAAGCCAAACCTTTAGGACCACCACACTCGGCCCAAGTGGCGGAACTGGTGGCACTAAAGAGAGCGTGTGAATTAGCAAAAGGTAAATCTGCTAATATCTACACTGACTCTAGGTACGCCTTCGGGGTAGTACACGATTTTGGTGCCTTATGGCGTCTGAGAAAATTTATGACAGCAGCAGGCACACCAATTGCACATTCCAGACATATAAAAGGACTACTAACAGCAATCCAATTGCCAAAGGCAGTGGCAGTAATTAAGTGTAAAGCCCATACATGTGAAGATGATCCAGTGTCACTGGGTAACAACAGGGCAGACGAAGCTGCAAAATGGGCAGCAGGGTTAAAAATGAATGTACCAATTGAACAAATCATGACTTTCCAAACAATTGATATGCTGAAATTAATTGAGATGCAAAATTTGTGTTCTATCCAGGAAAAGTCAGTCTGGAGGTCCAAAAGATGTGGGCAAGAGTCCTCTGGACTCTGGAGGGATGGACAAGGTAAGCCAGTGGCTCCCAAGGCATACTACCCCAGCCTGGCTGAGGCAGCACATGGTCTGACTCATTTGGGAAAGCAAAGTATGTGCAAATTGGTGAGAGCATACTGGTGCGCACCAGGTTTTTCCTCTCAAGCAGAAAAGAGAGCAATGTCCTGTCTGACCTGCTTGAGGAAAAACATTGGGAAAACGATCCCTACCGAACCATCCCACATACCCCCGACTGATGGACCTTTCCAGGTAATACAAATTGATTTCATCCAATTACCACTCTGCAGGAATCTCAAGTATGTATTAGTGTGCACTGATGTGTTTTCCAATTGGGTTGAGGCATACCCAGCTGCCACTAATACTGCTGCGTTCACTGCCAAGAAAATTGTTCAGGAGTTTGTGTGCAGATACGGTATCCCTGAAATTATCGAGAGTGACAGGGGTACTCATTTCACAGGTGATGTTTTTCAAAATATGTGTAAGCTGATGGGTATTAATAGTCGACTTCACACCCCCTACCGACCGCAAGCCAGTGCCAAGGTGGAGAGGATGAACGGAACTATTAAAAAAAACTAAGTAAAATCATGGCAGAGACTGGACTAGGATGGCCAGAAGCATTACCGTTGGTGCTACATAGCGTAAGGACCATTCCTAGACCCCCTCTAAATCTGTCCCTCTTTGAAATACTGTTTGGTAGACAACCTCATTTGATTATAAGTCTGCAGGAAAATTTTAAAGGTAACAATGAGGTACCTGTAAGGTATCTTATATCAATGAGTAAACAGTTAAAACAGCAACAGCAGAAACTGAAATTGTTGTCCCATGATATGCCTGAAATGAACTGTCATGATGTTGAACCTGGAGAATATGTTATGATCAGACATTTCTTGCATTCAGGTTGTTTGACTGATCGTTGGGAAGGTCCGTATCAGGTGTTGCTGATGAGTAAGACATCTTTGTCTTTGAAGGTGGCTGAGAGAGATACCTGGGTCCATTCCACTCACTGTAAAAAGGTCAACCAAACGGTGGAGAAACAAGGCGGAGACGAGGCTGATAACGTGGACCTGTCGATCGTGAGCTTGTTCCGGGAGGATTAAAAGGTTGCAGTGAGATATCTGAGCTAAAGAAATTTGCAGGTCCTTGCTGCGGCAATGGACTGGTCTGCTGTGTTCATTTTTCTATTCTCTTTCAGAGTTTCCATCATCCTAATTTGTTCGGGGATTTCTGGTTTCTGTGATGGGGGGCTGATAGAGGAGATGGGAGCTGATGGCAGTATTGATGGAGTGGAGTCGATAGGATGAGTGCTATGCCAATCAAGGGAGTGTTTGACCAATCTTAGTACTGTAATTGTTAAGAGATCTTCTATTTTGGATACTCAGAGACAGTGTGAAGGTCTTTCGTCTGAGGATTATTTTATGTGTGAGTTCTGTGGGTCCTTAATTAATGAGAGATGCATCCAACGGTGTCAACCCAAGTATAATCAGTATTTGGGTGGGTATCCTTTAGAGGATTATCACACCATGGTGGGCAAAATTTTGAACCAAACCGACTGTTGGGTGTGCTCTCACGTGCCCCAAGGACAGCATAATGTAGGATTAGCGCCCTTCCCATTAAATATCTCTGAAATTCTAGAATTGCAAAAAGGGAAGACACTGGACGGAAAATTTCTTAATACCAAACCACCCCAATTTAAACTCCACCAGTACCAAGTAGATAAATCACTTTTATGTTTAAACATCACCAACTCCAATGAACCAGGGAGTTGGGAGGTGACTGGGAATAATCAGACGATGACCTTCTCACAAAGAGCTGACCGTGAGCCTATGAATTATGAACTGTTATGCAAAATTAGGTCAGGTGGAAGACACTTCCGGTATAAATATACACTGAGTAACACCAAAGAAATGGTTGGTAGAATACCAGAAGGGTACTGTGCTAACCAACCAGAAACATGTATTTGCCAGATGGGAGAACCTGAGATAGGATCATTCGTGAGGGAAATGTGTTTGATGATTATGATGCATACTATTCCTTATGTTCTCCCCGATGATGTATATTTTATATGTGGAAGGAAAGTGTATAAGTGGCTCTCTCCGAGCTCCGAAGGTTTGTGTTATCTGGGAAGAGTAGTCCCAGAGGTTATGATCCTCACACATGTTGAAATGCTTGGTATTCATAAAAACACACCATCACCATATCTTTACACACAGTATGAACACAGAGACAAAAGAAATATGATACCTGGTGATGTGCATAAAGCCACACAGTTAATTAGTGAGACAACTGGCTTTCAAGTTTTGGTAGCACTGGATCCCACCAGGATCGCTCGGGGTACACTAAATTTTAGATATATCCAAGATCTTGCTAAATTAATAGATAATATCACCAAGATGTATGATGACACATTCAGGTATACAGGTGGGGAGTTGCAAGCAAACAAAAAAGAACTGGTGTAACACAGACTAGTGTTAAATTATTTAACAGCCGTCACTGGAGGGTATTGCGTAACTTTGGCCACCCAATTTTTAGTAAAGTGTTCCATTTACATCACAAATGATACCAGCGACCCCAAGGAGGTGATAGACCGGAAGATGGATGAAATTCTGCAGTTAAAATGGGAATTTCGAAAGAACCATAATGCTTCAGTGGCTGAAGTAGAGGAGAAGGTAGAGGAATGGGTTTCATGGTTGAACCCAGTGAAATGATTCTCAGGTCTAGGAGAATGGGTCCAGGAAATGATTGCAAGCATAGGTAAACTCCTGATCCTCATACTGGTTGTCATCATAGTAATTGGCATATGTGTCAGGTGTGTTCCTAGTGTGTTGAGGTGTGGAAAATGTAAAGATAAGGTAAACCGGAAGAACAAAAGTATGATGGCGGTCAGTAGTGAACATGAATACTGAGGTAAATGTAGAATTGCATTACAACCCTGTACTAGGAAATACCATCGTATAATACATTATATTTAGATATGCATAAGATGTGTTATTAAAAATGTTATTTCAAACATCTCAAATAATGTAAGTCCCTATTCCCCCTAAAGACTTCCTTTATAGGATCGGTGCATCCCCACATCTTTCCCATGATTTCCCAAGAACCGGGGTGTGCGTATAGGGGCAGTTTTATGTCCCCTCCTAGAGACACATTATTGATGGATAAGAATCAAGTTGTGCCATCCCATAACATAACATTAGACGATATGTCATAATGTAAGCCTAAGTTAATTTTCAAACCAGAGTATGAAAGCATGTTGTTTGCTATCAAAGGGTGGACTGTCGAAGCCGGATAATTGGCTGAGACAGGATCGGTTTAAAATTAGAGCTACGCGACGCCATTTTGCGAATGGCAATGAGTTGCCATTTTGCGACTGGCCGCCCAGCGCCATTTCTAGTGAAACTCGCCACTATAAGTACATACGGCTATGCTATTATTTAGCGTTGTGCAATTCCCACGCAATAGAAAGAAGTTAAAAGTCCTCACCACATAAATACAGACAGTCACTAAATCATATAAACAAATTATCCCTGCAAGACACGCACCTAGTGTACTCCACAAAACACATAGTCGCACAACGCTAACTAGCGTCTTTCCCCAATTCCCCAATACTTACACACTGCACATTTACATGAAAGGTTCCCTAGTATTAGTGTAATATTCAAGATTTATTCAGTGATTATTAATGTTGTGTAATAAAGGCTATTTGATATCTAAGGTTTAGTACATGGTAAGCAGACTGTATCTGGTGTTGTACTGATCCACTGTGTCTCCACACATTCCCGGTACCAACGGTGAGAAGATCGGAACAAGCGTCAGCAAACTATGGACTATAGAGAGTTAAAGCATTAAAGTGTAATGTTAGCAGCTTAGATTAGCATGCAGCGGGAAGAAGGACACAAAGGGCGGTTGGAGGCTGTTTGTGTCTATTTGAAATTGTCCTATAAACATCCTGTAACAGAAACACCTTTAAGAAGAACCAATGGAATCATGCCAAACTTGTCTATTGTATTGCCAACCCCTGAAAGAGTATATACAGTATGTGCACTCTCTGACCCCAATCGGGAGTCTTCTTGCTGTGCTGTTGACGGAGGTTTCTAATGCTGATGCCGGTATCTGGGCCCAGAGCGCGTGCGTATATAACAACTGTACCTTGGGTCTGTATGATTTATTTGCGCTAATTTGTTTTTAGATCACAGCGTGTAACCATCTGTTTTTATACTGAATAATAACTTTTTGTGCTTTGGAACCACATTCAAAGTCTGAAGACGTTTATTTACTGTGCGACTCATTGCACTAAATGACGACAATTTTAGAAGGTATAGGCAGGATTTAGAATGTATAGGTAGGATTGCATAGAGGTTTAAATCATAGAGGTTTAAATCAATAATAAATATTTATATTTTTTTGCCTCAATTCCACATATATGTGACACAGCAAGCAGCGCCATTTTTTCACCAGTTATATGCGCTATACTCCCTCAGATATTTAGGGATAGATCCTATCCTGGGTGTAAAAAGGTTGCAAGCCTGCTTTATTGAAACTCTTTCCCTATTCTCAACCTTTTGAGATAAGACAACACCCACTCCAATCTCAGAAGCATCTACCTCCACCACAAACTGCGATGCTGGATCTGTGACGAAAACCGGATGCTGATGTGAAGGCTGCCTTGACGTTATGGAAGGCCTGGATAGTTGCTGGAGACCAAGGAACAATATCTGCACCTTTCTTTGTCAGCTGCACAATGGGATCAATAATGTCGGTAAGTGACTGGATAAACCGACAGTAGTAGTTGGCAAACCCAAGAAAGCACTGAATGGCCTTCAGATTAGTGGGTCAGATCCATTCCAGCACCGCCTTGAGTTTACCGGGATCTATGGCAAACCCACTGGGATTGATGACATATCCCAGGAACGATATTTCAGTCTTTCAAATTCACAAATTCACAAATTCAAATTTGGCATAAAGGTGGTTCTCCTGTAACTTTTGCAGTACCTGGCGGACATGGGCACGGTGTGTCTCAAGAGAAGGTAAATAGATCATGAAGTCATCTAGGTAGACAACCACTAAACAACCCAGAAACTCTCAGAGTATGTAACTGATATAGTCTTGGAAGACCGCAGGAGTATTGGCCAAACCAAAAAGCATTACAAGGTACTTGTAGTGTCTTCAGTGCTGTCTTCCATTCATCTCCATCTTTGATCCGGATGAGATTAGAAGAAGATCAATCTTGGAGAAGTTGGTGGCGTCCCGGAGCTGATCAAAGAGGACCGAAATAAGCACCAAATGATATGAATTCTTAACGGTGACCTTGTTGAGCGCTCGATAATCAATGCAAGGTTGCAAAGCTCTGTCCTTCTTGCCTACAAAGAAGAATCTCGGGCCTACCGGGGATTTGGAAGGATGAATGAATCCCTTGACAAGGTTCTATTTGATATAGTCCTTCATGGCCTCAGACTCCAGAATGGAGAGGGCACATAACGTGCCTTTGGGAAGTTTGGCTCCAGTAACAAGCTCAATTGGGCAGTCATATGGATGATGTAGAGGGAGAGTATCCACTTTTTGCTTGGAGAAGACATCTAAATAGTCCTGGTAAGGTGATGGTAATGGATGAGACTCAGATTGCAGCGCCCATAAGGAAAGGGTACGACAACCCTTGGAGCAGTTAGGACCCCACCGCAAAACCTCGCCAGTCTCCCAATCGGTGACAGCATTGTGAGTCTTCAGCCAAGGTAGTCCAAGTATGATAGAAGCCAGAGTACAGTGGATAAGATAGAAAGACAGGTGCTCAGTATGCAGGGCCCCAATAGAAAGCAAAAGAGGAGTAGTCTGCCTTTTCACCTGACCATTGAGCAATGGTTGTCCATCAAAGCCACAGATGGAAACAGGAGACTCTAGTATATCTGCAGAACTGCCAACAGACTGGGCGTTGGCAAGGTCCAAGAAATTTCCTGCAGCTCCACTATCCAGAAAGGCCAAGGCCTTGACCTGCTTACCTCTGACTAATAAGCACACTGGAAGGAGGACGGAATTTGCCACTGACATACCTAAGTGAATCTCTCCCACATGACTTAGGCTCTTTTGTTTCCTGACTTCTGAAGACAGAAATGTGCTTGGTGCCCCTTGCCACAACAGTAGAGACAAAGACCCAGGGTCCATCTACGTGTCTTCTCCTTGGCTGTCAAGCGGTAAGCCCGCTCCAGATCTTCCTCAGGTGATGTGAAGGCAAAAGTATGGGAAAGTGGGGATTGAACCCTTTTTCTCCATCACTCATTCTCCGATGCGTTGATCTACCCATATGGCCAACTGCATCAAGGCATCCAAGGAGCTCGGTGATTGATACTGCACCAGATGATCCTTTATCTGTTCTGTTAGGCCTAAACGGATCTGACTGCGTAATGCTGGGTCTTCCAACCGCAATCGTTGGCCCAGCACTGGAATTCTGTGCAGTATGGTTCTGTGGTACTCCTTCTTTACCGGAGAGAACATAACTGAGCCTACGCTGTAGTAGCTCGATTCGGATCATCATAGGGGACCCCCAAGGCAGCAAAGAAGGCATCCACTGACATGGTCTGGAAGTTCTGCAGGTAGACCAAATTTCCAGGTCTGCGGGTCACCTTGGAGCAATGAGATAACAATCCCTACTCATTGTACCTCTCATCCAGAGGAGTGTAGTCTCATCCAAAAGTATAGCTTGCATGCCTCACAAAAATTAAAGAGCTAACTCCGATCTCCAGAGAATCGATCACAGAGATTCCTTTTGGGTTCTTTACCAGCCAATGCTGCTGGTGGGGCAGTGCAGAGACTCTGATCATGAGAGGCCACTTGGAGGGACAAGTCCTGAAATTTCTGATTCAGCATCTGAAGCTGATCGGCAAGGACTTGGGCAGGATTCAGGTCCGACGGATTAATCTTTCAACTGAATATTTTTGGGCAGGTGATAATGTTATGATGCTACAGTGTGATGCAAGATTTACCCACAGAGTCACTAAGTGAGATCTTCTGCCTATAACGCCAATCCGTTATTCCCTTAGTGACTGAATATGCACACCGGTACTTAGGCTGGCACCAGGTCTTAATCTCGGCACAGTGTGTGCTTATTTTACTAACACCTGAAGGTCGGAGATGGTACACAGTTGGGATGTACCTGAGCTAGCAATCTCAATCTGGGCAGAGGCTGAATCTGAATACCCAGCGATGGACTTGACGAGGACTGACACGCCAGCAGGTGGACAACAGGTAAGGCAGTTCCCTGTTGCCAGCAGAGATGGTAATTCCGCAGATATGATCACGCACCAGAGTGTGAGTGGACCGCAGGTAGTGATGGAGATATGATGCGGTAGGGCTGCACTATATGGTAAGAGTCGCAGGTATGAATGGGAACTGCTGACTTGTACACAACTGGGCCGCAGGAAGGAACAGCGGCTGGCTACAGATGGTGCAGCTGAACTGTAGACTGTTGTGGATGATCGATAAGGTTGGTAACACGGCTGGACAATAGGCTGGTAAAGTGACTAGGCCACAGGCTGGTAACACGATCACAGCAGACTGGGAGATACTCGACCAGGAACACAGATGAACTAGCACAGGTAAATGGCTCTGACCAGACAGGAGACCTGGAGCAGGACGGAACCAAACAGACTGGACACTAGGAACGCACTATCACCGGCAGGGAATGCTGGGACTGACTGCAATTTCACAGGATGAGGAACCAATGCAACCAGCTTCCTTGATTGGAGATAAATACTAAATTTGCATCTGAGCTGCACATGCACTCAGAGCTTGATTACAGACTGGCTGCAGCTGAAATTTTCCACAATACTTATAGCTTCCCTGCTGCCTAGCAACAGCCAGGACTGGAAACTGCAAATCCCGGCAGCGGATCGTAACAATGTAATAATAATAATAATAATAATAATTGTAAACGGATAGCTATACAAGGCCAAGTTTTGTGCACTTCTGTCAGTAAGTGGCTACATTCTTAAAAGTAAATAATCTATTTTCCAAGACTGCTTTAATATTCATTATATAACAAAATGATACACAGGCTATGACTGAAGCTTCCCACAGCCTGGCCGGTTGCTGGTCACATAAGAGGCCAGTAATCTGCATCCACCAACGCAGACCCTGGGTGGAGATCCATGGCCAGGCACTAGTGGGCGATAGAGTAGTAGCAGGTGTCCCCTGGCTTTATCATGTGCAAGTGACAAGGAGCGGTGGCCATTTTCCCGAGGACCCCATCAGGAAGAAGTACCGTGGTAGCATGGAAGGAGATCTATCCACAACCAGTAAGGTACATTACAGGAGAGCACATAAGTTCCTAATATTTCAGTGTGTATACATATGTGGCTGTGTGTATATATGTGGCTATCTATGTGTGTGCATATGTGGCTGTATGTATATATGTGGCTATCTGTGTGTGTGTGCATATGTGGCTGTATGTATATATGTGGCAATCTGTGTGTGCATATGCTGAGTGCAGAAACTCATAGTCACAGGTCGATCTCATCTCTAAGAGAATAATTCAAACATTAGGGAAGCCGGGTGTATTGTCCTTTGCTAGCCCCTCCAGCACACACAAGATTTGTGTCCAGTGTGAGGTCCCAGGAGCTTGGTGAATGGATGCGGTGTCATTCCCATAAACAGACCTAGGGACCACTAATACATTTTCTCCTCTCACGCTCCTTACACCTCCCGACAGTGTTGTGCATTTGGGATCAGTGACTCTAATACCCCTTTCTACTTCAGGGTCCATAGGGTATCCACAGGATACCTTGGGGTATAGGTGTGATGTCAGTCATCGGGCACCAAAGAGTTAAGCTTTCAGCCTCCCAGGATGCACTAGGTCCCCCTCCTATACCCCGCCCCCGAGCCAAGGCACCTCAGTTTAGTTTGGTGCCCGGCCGGAGTCGGGTGCACCTGTCGGAGTGGGGGCTAGAAGAGCCCCTGAAGCTTTCTTCAATGCAGCTGTGGCTGCACATCTGGATGTACACCATGGACAGTCAGTCCTGACGTCCATGCTGTCTTCCCTACACCCCCGCCGGTACCAGAATGCCGGTACCGATCCGGGGATGCTGGTGTGACCCCAGATGTTCCGGACCATGGCCGGATTCAAGGGGGACAAAGGTCCCGCGGTGGGTCCCCGCTGATCACATGGTCCTGAGTTCCCAGGCAGGGGGCTCCCTGGGGACTGGCTGCAGCGTGGAGCCAGGCGACCAACCTGCGCTTCCACTACCCCCTGGGACAGCGGACCGCAGCAGAGCGGTAGCGCTGCAGCGTCCCAGGGGTTAAATGCATGCCAGGGGAGCGCGCCTTCCCTGTCTCACAGCCGGCGCCTCCCCCGCTGCACACAGCCCTCTCTGCATGCTGCCGACTGGTCCTGTGGCAGCGCTCCTCCCCCAGGCCAGCCTCCTCTCTGCTCCTCGGCGGCCATCTTCCTCTGAACGCATGGTGAACGCTGCTGGAAGCCTGGACGGAAGCATCGTGGTCTGGGTCCCCCCGCATACCTCTCCTCCGATTTGGGTCAGGTCTATGTATGCTGCGCTGTGTCCTACCAGGCCCTGTGTCTGCGTAGTTGATTGATCAGCACTGTTAGTGCAGGAATTGATATTTCTTTGCATTGTATGTGACTGTGCTAGCGCTGCTGCCTGTAACTTTTCTTCTAAACTGTCAGCTTTATTACTATCCCTGTTCTTTCTGCTAAGCCCTTGCAGTGCGGTGCTGCAGGGTGGTCTCTCGCCTATTTGATATATAATTGGTGAGAGGGGTCACATACTTGGTGCCATCATGTCTGAAAGTGATTTGTCTGAGGGGGAGGGTAGCGCGGAGGGCCTCTGCCGGCAGTGTTTGTCCATGGCGCGGCCTCTTAAGGTTACAGCACCGGTACAGGAGCCGCCCTGGGCTTGTTTCGCTCAGGCGCTTACAACCTTAGTGGGCCAGTTAGCTCCGCAACCCGCGTTTACACCGATGGGTTTGTCCCAGCAGTCAGTGGTGTCGTCACCCATGCAGGGTTTTCCACGACAATTGGTGGTACCCCACAGTCTCCCTATTTCCCCGCTCCTGGTTTGTCAGGAGCCGGCGTGGGTTAACTCCCTGACGAGTTCTGTACAGCACTTGTCGGATGTGTTGCAAGGGGAGTCTGTGATCCGGCCACATAAACGACCGGTGGCGTCTCTGTCGGCTCCTTATGAGGATGACGAGGGGACGTCTGATGATGGGGAGATTCTCGATCCTTACGATCAGGAACCTCTCCATACTAAGGACGCTGACGCTAAGTCCAAGGTATATATTCCTGGACTTATTCGGGCAGTCCGCACAGCCTTGGTGATTGAGGACGAAGTTCCCCCAGCGGCTAAATCTAAGTACGCCTTTTTTAAAGATGTGAAGGGCGATGCCACAGTCTTTCCTCTTTCAGGTCAGTTAGTGGACCATTTAGAGGAGGCGTGGAAACAGCCTGGCAAAAGATACCAGCCGCAGAGGCGCCTGGCGGTGGCTTATCCGTTTGCGGATAATTATTTTGCAAAGTGGGAATCCCCTCCACAGGTGGATTCTCACGTGACCCGTCTTGTCCGTAGTGCCACATTGCCGATGCCATCCATGTCCTCCCTTAAGGATGCTACGGACCGCAAGGTGGAGATCTGCCTGAAGTCCGCTTATTCCCTTGTGGGGGGGGCTGCACGACCGGCTATGGCCATTTGCTGGGTTGCCAGAGCGATGGAGCGCTGGACGGATTCATTAGAGGCATCTTTTGATTCCGACTGTCCGGCCGAACAGGCGGAGTTGATTGGTAATCTCCGTGATTCGGCCACTTATATCAACGAGGCGGCCTTAGACATTAGTACTCTGGTGTCTAGAATTTCTTCAGCAGCGGTGGCTGCTCGTCGCACCTTGTGGCTGCGATCCTGGAAGGCGGACGTAGATTCCAAAAGGGGTCTGGAGGCGTTGCCATTTACCGGAGAAGTTCTCTTCAGTCCGGATCTGGATAAGATTGTGGCCACGCTGGCGGCAGCCAAATCGGCTTGTCTCCCGTCGGCCGCTGCTCCTTCTGGTTCTGGACCATCGTCCTTTCGGTCATCTAGGGCCCAGGGCAGGCGCAAACCACAGTCTTTTCCTCGACAGGCTGGCCCTAAGAAATCGGCCAAGCCCCGGAAGCAGGCATGGAGTACCAGACGTCCGGCCCCCAAGCCAGATGACAAGCCTGCGGCCTGATGGTCCGGGCCTCCCTTTGGGGGATCCCAAAGTGGGAGGCCGCCTGCTGCAGTTCGCCCAGTGTTGGTCGGTCACTACGACAGACACTTGGGTTCTCGAGGTGCTCTCCCACGGGTACGCCCTCTCCTTCCGGCATAGATCCCCGGCTCGATTCTTCACCACGGGTCTACCATCAGACCGGAACAAGGCTACGGAGCTGCGGAAGGTATTGCATACTATGCTCCAGGCTGGAGTTATAGTGCCTGTTCCATTCTCCCAGAGGGGCCAGGGTTTCTATTCAAATCTTTTTTTGGTACAGAAACCCAATGGGTCGTATCATCCGATTCTCAACCTCAAAGCTCTCAACAGGTCTTTGCGGGTACCGAAGTTTCGGATGGAGACCCTACGGTCCATCATTCTGGCGCTGGAACCTGGGGACTACATGGTGTCATTGGAAATACAGGACGCTTACCTGCATGTCCCTATTCTTTTGCGCCATCAACAGTTCCTCAGGTTTGCAATCCGCAGCGACCACTTCCAGTTTCGGGCGTTACCTTTTGGCCTGGCGACAGCACCACGTGTGTTCACCAAGGTGATGGCGGTCATGGCGGCGTCTCTGCGGCTGCAGGGAGTCCGCATGTTGCCGTACTTGGACGACCTTTTATTGGTGGCAGGATCTCCAGAGCTCCTTCTACGTCACTTGGGCCTGACCATTGCGTTACTGCAACGGCACGGCTGGATAATCAACTGGCAGAAGTCCACTCTAATCCCATCTCGGAGGATTCTGTACCTCGGAGCCTTATTAGACTCGGAACAGCAGAGGATCTTCGTGACGGAGGAAAAGATCTCTGCTTTACAGTCGAGGGTGCGCAGTTGTCTGCTCAGTCGCCGGGTGTCTCTACACTCGGCGATGAGGTTACTGGGCTCCATGGTGTCGGTGTTCGACAAGATGGAATATGCCCAGTTTCACTCCAGACCTCTGCAGCACCTGATTCTGTCCAAGTGGAAGGGGCTGCCGCAGTCTCTGAAGTCCCAGACAATTGTGCTCACCCCGGAGGTTCGCCTGTCCCTTGCCTGGTGGTTACAGACGACCCATCTCAGCGGGGGACGTCCGTTCTGGGTTCCAATTTGGATCCTGTTGACAACGGACGCCAGTCTTCGGGGCTGGGGAGCAGTTTCGGGTCCACACTTGTTCCAGGGCAGGTGGACGCCGACAGAAGCGGAGCTTCCAATCAATATCTTGGAACTCTGTGCGGTCTTCAATGCTCTCCAGCAGGCACATCGGGTTCTCCAGGGACGCCCGGTACAGGTCCAGTCGGACAACGCTACCACCGTGGCCTACATAAACAGGCAAGGAGGAACCCGAAGTCGGGCGGCTCTCTTGGAGGTCTCTCGGATCCTGGTATGGGCGGAGCACAATCTTCCGGCCATATCAGCGGTCTTCATCCCGGGAGTGCTAAATTGGGAGGCGGACTTTCTAAGTCACCAGGACGTTCATCCGGGGGAATGGTCCCTGCACCCGGACGTTTTTCAACTGCTGGTGGACAGATGGGGTCTTACAGAGATCGACCTCATGGCGTCCCGGCACAACAACAAGTTGCCGGTGTACGGGTCTCGCACAAGAGATGAAGGGGCGTCTCTGGTGGATGCTCTGTCCGTCCAGTGGACGTTCCGGTTCGCATACCTGTTCCCTCCGGTCTCCCTTCTTCCATGGGTATTCCGGAAATTCAAACAGGAAGGAGGGACGCTCCTGTTGATAGCTCCCGCATGGCCCAGACGGCACTGGTTCTCAGACCTTCAGGGTCTGTCCGTGGACAGTCCTCTGCAGTTGCCACTACGACCGGACCTTCTGTCACAGGGTCCTTGTCTTCACCCGGACCTGACTCGGCTGCCTTTGACGGCGTGGCTGTTGAGACGGCCATGCTGAGGTCCCGGGGGTTTTCCAGCTCTGTAGTGCGTACCATGCTGCGAGCTCGGAAACCGTCTTCCGCGAGGATATACCATCGCATGTGGCATAAGTTCTTCCAGTGGTGTCGACCGAGAAGTTATGCACCGCGGGAGTTTCGTCTGTCTCGGATTCTCGCCTTCCTACAAGCGGGACTAGATCATGGGCTTCGCCTTGCTTCTTTGAAGGTACAGGTTTCGGCCCTGTCTGTCTGGTTTCACCGTAGGATTGCTACAATCCCGGATGTGCACACCTTTATGCAAGGTGTTCTCCGCATTCAGCCGCCCTTTGTTCCACCTGTGGTGCCTTGGGATTTGGCTGTGGTCCTGAGGGCTCTCCAAGGACCGCCGTTTGAACCACTGGACTCAGTGGATCTTAAATGGCTGACAGCTAAGACTGTTTTCCTTCTGGCTATTGCTTCGGCCAGACGTGTTTCTGATTTAGGGGCTCTTTCTTGTAGACCCCCTTTCTTGGTTTTTCATGGGAACAGGGCAGTGCTCTTTCCATGGGTGAGGCCTCTTTGGATGTTGTGCGGGCCTTAAGGACTTATGTTGACCGCACTTCTTCATTTAGGAAGTCGGACGCTTTGTTTGTCCTCTATGGCTTCCGTAAGAAGGGTTGGCCTGCCTCAAAGCAAACTTTGGCTGCCTGGATCCGTATGGCTATTTCTGAAGCTTATCTTCATGAAGGCCTACCGGTTCCTCCTTCTCTGAAGGCTCATTCCACTAGGTCTGTGGGTCCTTCGTGGGCAGCTCGACGTGGTGCCTCTGCAGTCCAGATCTGCAAGGCTGCTACGTGGTCCTCTGTCCATACCTTCGTGAGGTATTACAGGTTTGACACCTTCGCCTCTCAGGATGCTTCCTTCGGGCGGCGGATTCTCCTTTCTACACAGGAGCGTCCCCACCCTTAAAGGATACTGCTTTGGGACATCCCCAAGGTATCCTGTGGATACCCTATGGACCCTGAAGTAGAAAATATGAGATATGGTAAGAACTTACCCTTGTTATCTCTATTTCTACGAAGTCCATAGGGTTCCGCAGGACACCCGCCCTGTCGCACCTGTGCTGCAGATGGGCTTTGCTCTGGTCACCGGTTTTTCCATCTCCCTCTGGTGAGAATGTGATTCTTGTGTGTGTCCAGATCTTTTTTTCTCTCTTCCTTCTCCTCCTCCGGCCTATGGCTTGGTTACTAACTGAGGTGCCTTGGCTCGGGGGCGGGGTATAGGAGGGGGACCTAGTGCATCCTGGGAGGCTGAAAGCTTAACTCTTTGGTGCCCGATGACTGACGTCACACCTATACCCCATGGTATCCTGTGGAACCCTATGGACTTCGTAGAAATAGAGATAGCAAGGGTAAGTTCTTACCATATCTCATATTTTTCCACCAAAATTCCAGGTCTAACCCAGAGTTGGAACAGAGTTCCTATCCGGATCAGACGTGGAATTTTGCCGGCGCCAACTCAGGATATTCCCAAGTCGGCGCCGCTCACACCGGAGTCGGGTCTGCACAGACCCGGCTTTTCCGGCGTGTAAGTGGTCGCTTGGAGATGACGTCATCTCCAAGTGCCACTGAAGCCGGACCAATCAGCCGGCTTGCAGCGCACTCCAGGTCATTGTGACCCGGAGTGCACTGTTCTCACAGCAGGGATTCATGGGCTATGCCCGTGTTAAACCCTGCTAGTTACCTGGGTTGGATTGCCGGGTCACTCAACCCAGCGATCCAACCCTCTCCCCTTTTACACCAGGGAGCTGCCCGGGTTAACCCTTCAATAACCCGAGTTTTAGCTCCGGTGTAAAAGGGGTATCAGTAATACCTGATAAATTCCACATTATCATTAAAAGTAGAACAAAGGTGTTCTCACATTTTTGCAATCTCTCATGATACACCCTTATGACTATAAGCCTGTCATTTTTCCTATTATAAGATGGCTCTTCCCCTTCAGAACTGATTATTGCAACTGTTTACCACTAGGAGGGCTGCTATAATTATAGTCTAATCAGCATAATTAGCACAATAATATATCACTGATGCCATAACCTTTCCTAAAATCTGAATTTACTTTAGATAAAGATGGCTTTCAGCAATCACTTTGTGTTAAGGTGTGTTGATGATGGAGACTGCAGTGCTGAAGGGGATGTTTTCTGTCATCCTGCCTTGTTTACTCGGAGATGCACTGATAACACAAAAGAGCAATGAACCCATTGTTATCGCCCATATAAGAGCCCCACAAATCCTAAAAGCCAAAGGTCAGAATAAAGGCAATAATCCAATTGATTCAGGAGCAAAGGTTCAGAGAAGCTGGGTCACAAAACCTAATAAACCGGCAATATGCAGCTCAGAAAGCTCCTTATATAGGTCTGAAATCAGCCTCAGGTGCTGGTAACTAATTACTAACATTAGGTCACTAGGCCGTTCCCTGATACAGATCTACACATATGTAAGGGAGTGTGCAGTGGTTATCTGAGTTTCTAGCAGATATATCTGCAGATGATGGTTGTTCATACACACTGAACAACCATCATCTTCCTTCTGTCCGCGGGTCCCACTGGCCGGGGGTGGCGCAACGACCCTTTCCCCGCGGCGGCCACTGCAAGTGTACGGGCGGTTGGCTGATTGCCCATACACACGGAACGATGGACAGACATCGTTCACAAACATATCGCTGGTACACACTGGCCGATGGGCATACGATATATTGGCTGATCAATTGATTGCCCAAGATATCTTTCAGTGTGTACCCAGCATAAACAAGTGTGGAATCATAGTGGGGATTCAATTGTTTGGGCACTCAACTGAGCAATTACATTGTTTTGCTGATCGGGTGCGACTGCATTACTTATCGCGCTTGTCGTGCCCATGTGCACCAGGTTTAGCTATGTAAAGCGGCTAAACCCACTCAAAGTCTTGGTCAGGGTGCCCAAATGGCAGTTTTGGGAATATTCAGTCACTAAGGGAATAATGGGTTGGTGTTATAGGCAGAATATCTCACTTAGTTACTCTGTTGGTTTATCTTGCGTCACACTGTAGCATCATAACATGCATTTTATATTTAAGGCGCCACAAGTGGTCCACAGTGCTGTACGTACGTCAACAGTAGGACAGTACAGGGTACACAGAACATTACATTACAATACAGTAACCAGAACATAAACAGAGCACAAGTAACAATTAGCACCACAATTCTCAGTACACAATACAGCTGGGAAGGTGAAGGCTGTCATTGAAGTGCTAGAGAAGAGGGCTGTGAGAATAGTAGGGAGGAGGACCATGCTGCTTGGAGCTTACAATCTAGGGGAAAGGGGAGACAGAAAGATGAGGCGTGAGCATGTGCCACACTTGCCTACTCTCCCAAAATGGTCGGGAGGCTTCCAAAAATTGTGTGGCGCTCCCGAGCACCCGGAAAAGTAGGTAAGTCCCCCAGTACTGGCCACCACCACCCTCGTCGCTGCTTGCTCCCCCCATGGCTGCCCACTTCCAGAGCAAAAGTGGGCAGTGCAGGGGGGGGGGGTAGAAAGTGGGAGGGGACAGCTAGAAAGTAGGCAAGTCTGGCATGTGGATATAGACATGAGGGCAGGAGTAGGTGAGGCAGAGATGGCTGAGGAAGGAGGGTGGGGTGAGTGACCTGGTGACATGGTTATGTGGTGGAAGGGTATGCTTTGATGAACAGGTGGGTTTTCAGTGCACGTTTGAAGCTATGCATGGTCGGGGAGAGCCTGATCGAGCGAGGGAGTAGACAATGTGTAGTGATGAAATATAATTGCTATTGATACCATAAGCATCTGCAGTCATTGGTGCAGACATCACCATTTAATGACGATACAGTAATTTGTGCATTCCAGTTTAGCCATGTGTCTTCTATAGACTTAAATAAATCTGATAGGCCTCTTGAGGGCATGGAAATTGTTCCAATAGCCAGGAATCAATTACAGCAGTCAGCATAAGGCCAAAATACTATTTGTCTGTGAGTCGCATATAAACTGCTTTTCACTAATCAGTTTTAACTAAACTTGTCAGTCAAAATCAGGCAGTATTCAACTGACGAGAGCATAAAGCGCTAACAAGGGAAAATAAAACAATCCTACACAAACCACATTTGAAGGGTTCTCGAGTTCTAGAGAAGTTCAAGGTTTGGCAGTTTTAATTAAGTTTAAAGCACATAATTAGTTTTATATCTGTGGAGCAGTATTCCAATAATTGATTCCTATAATTTGATAAGGTTGAAAACATAATCAATAGGGGATTCATTTCTACGCTTCCTTTTTCCTACATCCAAGAAACAATCATCAGGGGTACGTACGTCTCTCTCTACAAACCTGACCAGCAAGCCAAGTGCATCAGCCAGGAAACTCCTAATTAATGCAAATCGAATACTGTGCTTCGCTGCAATGAGGGACCCACAGAGAGCACTATGCACATAGGAGAACCTGCTTCCCCTTCATCACAGATACAGGGTGTGGGCTGTCCTTTCCTCCTTCTCATTGTGCACTGTTTAATTGGTCTGCCACTGCAGAGTGCTGGGATAGATGAGACCCTGTGTGCTCCTGTCAGATCTATGGCACAGGTACATGGCATTAACCATCTATCTCATGAGCTATTACAGTCCCAGTTTTCCTTTCAGAGAAAAGAAAAGGAGGGACCATAACAGAGCCCTTCATTCAGATTCTTGGGATATTATAGAGGTGTCCCTTGAAATTCAAGCCTGGGATAAAAAAATAAATAAGAGAAGAGGAGGGGTGTGAGATTGTGGGAGGTGGAAGGTTAGCAAGGGAAGATAAAGGAAGAGCAACAATTCAGGCTGCAGGATAGAGAGACACTCTAATGTAAAAATGGAATTGTAAAAAGGGGGATGGTATGACAGAAAAGCCTTGCAGCCGGGTGCTGCTGGGTGCTTGGGAGAATGAGCAACCAGGACTTCTGCGGCGGTGAATTGTCTGGGGTCTGCAAGGCTCAGCTTTGTGTCGACTGGACCCCCTTCATTCTTGCAGCTGGGGATGCGAGGAAAAGACACTGCTTCCAGGACTGAGGCTGCCTGTGCCTGAAACAAGGAACACACAGAAGAGCATAGACATGACAGCAGCAGCAGCGAGCCACACATACTACCAGACACAACACTGCTTCACTAGGAAACCAGATAGCCGCCAATAAAACAGACAATATTACGCACATTCATAAAGCTGTGTGTGCTTCTCAGAGGGCAGATTGTAATTCTGCGTGATATGATCATTTAATTACACATGCACTGTATCTGCTGATCACACACATACTGTACACTGCAAGCGTCTCCTGACACCTATGTCGGTAACATGCACTGTGATTTTATAGAAACATAAGCAAATAAAGGCAGACAACATCACACACATTTCAACAGTCATCTGCATAAAGCTGACTGACTGCTATTGTCACTGACATACACACAAATCACTGTTTACCTACAACACCACATACACATCTCTCTGCAGGAAAGAGCACATTAACGCACACATTGCAAATATGACACAGTCAAACTGAGCAGAGTTACAATAACACACCAGTGAGCTGTACATTACCAATACTGTGCAAGGACCCATCAACACGACAGGTGCAACACATACACCATCTGCGTTATATAGATATCTGCACTAGAATATTGGCATACTGCACACTATACAGACCTAGTTTTACACAACACACTTATAAAACATACATTTAGTATCACCTGTCAACAAGGAGAAACAAATCTTGAATATAACAACAATCTGCTAGTTTGCAGTCTGCCTCCAGCACTGAGCTACAGGTAAGTAGTGGAAGGAGGCCTGTGGGGGGGGGGTCTGGTATAAATTTCCTGGAGGGGGTGAGCTAAGCTCAATGGATCAGCAAGGGAAAACACTTGGGGGGGCCTATTCATTAACAGTTATTTTCTCTTTAGATCGTTTGCAACATTTAAACTAGACTTGAGGATACTGAAGGAACACATGGTGCATGTATGTGTACATACAGTTGAATTGAGTTATGCATGTAATTGTAGGTTGGTTGGATATTATGGCCACATTGTTCCAAAAATACATTGTAGTATATAGATGACTGTTGACAGTATATATATCTCCATATCATCTAACGTGCTTAATGTTTCTGTATATGTGGACATAGGTTATGGTTGAAATCTTAAATCACTAGCTCATTAATATCAGTTCAACTTGGTAAATGCAAACATGATTTAGTTCCAAGGTGGACGTGGACTTTCTAGCTGCTTTGGCTTTGTTTAGATTGTCAAGCCAGCAAGGGGCTAATTTAAACACCTCTTGTCAGAAGTAATTAAGAGTAGCCCCAGCTTTAGGCTAATTGTTCTGGAGCTATTAAAGTCTCATGTGACATTTTTTGTCATCAGCCAAGGGACTGGTTGATGTTGATCCATGTTTCTTATTTTATTTATAACATGTACATAGCTTTTCATTTGCTTATGCCTCTGTATACTGTTATACAGCTGTGTGCTCTTATGATTGGTTTATGACTTGTTTTAAATTGTATTTATTCCAAGTGTATATACAGTATACCAGATGAGGATATGGTGACATTATAGCTGTGTATATTTGTACCTTAGCAATTATATTACTTCAAATCCCCCTGCCCAGTGAATATATATGGTGTTTGTATTGTATCTTGGTAGGCCTACAATAAGCCTGGCATTATCCTGTAGTTAGGGGGTCAATCCTATTAGGTGCGATGATCTCGCGTATGCGAGTCATCGTGGCAGTGGCCGCACTTTAGAGCAGCCCAGATTCGCCAAATATTGCTCGCAACCTCATAGGGCTCCAAGTAAAATGATGCGAATCCAGGCTCGGGTCGGGTAGTGAAGGGTGCGAGATGCGGTGCCGTTACCGGCGTTTGAACGATGTTGCAACGGCATATCGCACTCATCGCACCTAATTGGATTGACCCCAAAGATCTCAGCAAACATGTCAAAACAATAGAGAGTTAGAGGAGAGAAATTCTATCATAAAAAGTATGTTATGGCTAAAATAGATGTAACAAAGTGTACAGTATGGTGTCTGGGTTCTAGGGAACTCACAAAAAGCTAAATTAGACGACCTGTCATGGCTGCTCTGAATGAGGAAAGAATTACAGTACACTGCTTCTATTGGGTGCCAGTTTTTGACAGGTAAACAAAGTTTAGCAGATACTTACATAGAGACCATTGATTTCTATAGAAAGACACTGGTGCAGTACATACACAGACATGTAAAAAAAGGACATCTGTCCATGCTTCAATGGCTTTGGTAAGTCAGGCATGTGCATTGCATCAGTATCTCTCCACAGAAATCAATGATCTCTATGAAATTGTCTGTTTCTTCTCCCTTTAACAATCAACAAAATGGAATGGAGAAGAATTGGATTATTAAAAAATGCCTGTGCCCCTAGGGCCTTACATTGTCTCCACACTGTAAAACAGTATTATATTCCAGAACTGGATTATTTTCTATATCATGACCTGTCAAAATAACCTTTGTTCTTGCTAAATATATTCTGTATTAATTAATGTGATGTATTTAAACAATATATGTTCATCAATTTATGGGTTGGTATAAAAATGCTCACCTTTCAAAATAAGTATGTGGTACTACCATCTACAGGAACTTTATCACTCGGCTGGTTTTTTGGGGGGCTGGGGGCTAACCATTGTGTATTACTGCTTTAACTGGTAGGCTGACTGCCTCTATGCTACTTTTCTTGCACTTACATGAAAGTCGGGTTACCACCTTTTCATTTTCCAAGGCAGGGTGTGTGACAGTCAACGTGACCTAGGGTGTGGTCAAAACAGAAGTAAGGTTACAACCAATTTCTCAGATTTCAGGCTCCCACATGCCATCAATTCCACATGTACCTTATATGAAATCAAAGCTCCCAAATGCCCCTTTATATGCCATCATTACCCCACACAACCCTTTATATGCCATCAGAGCCCATACATGCCACAAGTCTCCTCACGCAGCTTTTATTCCAAAAATCTTACACTGCAGCCAGTCAGATTTCTGAACACTGCTGATCTGGGATTACCATTCCTCTGGACACATCCCGTGAACATGGATGGGTAGCAGCTCTAGCATGTGCAGGCAGGTCTGCTGAGCTGGTGTGATATGGTACGTGATCAGGGTTGGACTGGTCCACAGGTGTACAGGGGAAATTCCCAGTGTGTCCCACTGCCTGAGGGCCCCTCTCCTCCTCAATGGGTGGAGGAAGATAATGGATGCACTTGGGTGCTTGAATTGTTTCTATGGAAACTACACCCAGATTAACCCTCCTGCCAATCAATGTGTCTTCCCTAATGGTTGGCCAAGTTCCTCTATGGTGGCTGGCTACACCCCCTCTGGTGGCTGACCACACCCCATAAGCTTGGGCCCCTATCACTGCATTCCCTTGTGTGCCCTTCACGCCCCAGTCCATCACTGTATGTGATCAAGTAAGAACAGTAATTACAAATCATATATTTCTGATTGCAGGTGACCCCCTTGTAATTCCTCTTTTGTACATTTTGTAATATTAATCAGTCAGGAACATTAGCAGCCATTAGCAAGTTTTTAATACAATATTATTTTTACAATGGTTGTGAGTGACCCAGAATGGTGTGGACAGCACATACCAGCTCTTTGCTCAGGATTGGGATGCTGTTCTTGCTCTACATTTCCCAGTTAATAAAGTTCTGCAAGTGTTCTAGCTGCCAGTAAAAAACAACAACAGACTGCAGCTGCTGCACAATTTTCTGTTGCCCCCACCCCTCTGCCCCACTCTCCATCTCACTCAGCTCCCCTGTCACATCAGTGGCAGTATTATGTGGCAAGAGCCCCTTCTCCTCACTGCTGCAAATCGGGACCAGCAGGTCTCCCCAATTTGTCCATGCCCAGAGCAAAGGGGCCATGCAGGCAAACTGGGGTTAAAGAACCTGCACTCATAACTGAGTAATCCTGCAGCCAGAGCAGAGAATGGTTCCTTGCTGCAGTGCAGGAGCCTTGCCGCCTCGCTTTGCTCCCTCCTGGGTCCGTGCAGCAGAAAGGGCCATGCCAGTTGGATTTCCAGACACCACCCATCCAGGGTTACGGGCACATCTGTCAGGAAGGTGTATAAGTCCGTAACAGCATGTCAGGAAGGGGTATGAAACTGTTTCATCAGCCTGTCAGTAAATTGTATGAGTCAGTAATAGCAGCCTGTCGGGAAGGTGTATGAGTCAGTAACATCAGCCTATCAGGAAGGGGTTTGAGTCAGTAACAGCAGCCTGTCAAGAAGGTGCATGAGTCAGTAACATCAGCCTGTCAGGAAGGGGTTTGAGTCAGCAACATCAGCCTGTCAGTAAGGTGTACAAGTCAGTAACAGCAGCCTGTCAAGAAGTGTATAAGTCAGTAACAGCCTATCAGGAAAGGGTTTGAGTCAGTAACATCAGCCTGTCAGGCAGGTGTATGAGTCAGTAATATCAGCCTGTCAGTAAGGTGTAGGAATCAGTAACAACAGCCTGTAAGGAAGTGTACGAATCAGTAACAGCCAGTCAGAAAGGTGTATGAGTCAGTAACATCAGCCTGTCAGGAAGGGGTTTGAGTCAGCAACATCAGCCTGTCAGTAAGGTGTACAAGTCAGTAACAGCAGCCTGTCAAGAAGTGTATAAGTCAGTAACAGCCTATCAGGAAAGGGTTTGAGTCAGTAATATCAGCCTGTCAGGCAGGTGTATGAGTCAGTAATATCAGCCTGTCAGTAAGGTGTATGAATCAGTAACAACAGCCTGTAAGGAAGTGTACGAATCAGTAACAGCCAGTCAGAAAGGGGTATGAGTCAGTACCATCAGCCTGTCAGGAAGGGGTATGACAGTAACATCAGCCTGTCAGGAAGGGGTTTGCATTAGTAAGGTGTACAAGTCAGTAACAGCAGCTTGCCAGAAAGGTGTATGAGTCAGTAACAGCCTGTCAGGAAGGGGTATGAGTCAGTAACATCAGCCTGTCACTATGGTGTACGAGTCAGTAACATCAGCCTGTCACTATGGTGTATGAGTCAGTAACATCCGCCTTTCAGGAAGGAGTATGAGTCAGTAACATCAGCCTGTCACTATGGTGTACGAGTCAGTAACAGCAGCTTGCCAGAAAGGTGTATGAGTCAGTAACATCAGCCTGTCAGGAAGAGGTAGGAGTCAGTAACATCAGCCTGTCAGGAAGAGGTAGGAGTCAGTAAGGGCTGCCTTTCAAGTAGGGGTAGGAATCAGTAAGGGCAGCCTCATAGGAAGGCTTTGATGTCAGTAAGAACAGCCTGTCAGGAAGGTGCAGGAGTCAGTATGACTGTCAGGAAGGGTTAAGAGTATGAATTAAATTAAGTGTGGTTGTAATTAACTTGATAACCTACAAATCATCATAGGTGATGTGACCCCCAAGAAGTTCTGCATGTAGTTTATGCTCCAAGGTTGGCTGCCTGTGCACAAATATCACAATCCGTGTACATGAGCTGATATGGTCATATGCAGTAATAGACAGACAGAAGGGCTAGGGATGGGAATGGGTAATATTTAGTCTTAATGTTCATAGTCCAGAAACAAAGACCAACAATCAATGTTCCAAAGTAAAAGAGAAAAATTAAAAATAAAAATTATTATGAAAGTCTAAATGCAATTCACTGGGGTTGCAATTGGACTTATCATCATCTTTATTTTTCATTTTTCTATTTGAATTTTATAATTGGGACATTTATTGTTGGACTTTGTTTTCATCTTTGATTCTGGAACTTTTCCTTCATTCATGGATAATCAAGATTAAGACAAAAGATTACCCAATTGCCATCCCAACCCCCACCCCTTCCTATTCACATACCTTTTGAACATTATAGGATAATGTTCTCCAAACCTCGATCCTTGAGTCTTAAACACATCAGTGGTCATACACTGTACCCCCAGCTTTCCATAAGCAAGCAGCCGCATCAGCTGAAGGCCTGCTCACTTATCACTGCACGCTATTTCAGAAAAGCACTAAGACGCTAACATCTAGGCAAGTAACACTCCAGTTATTGCGTTGTTTCATCACACACGCAGATCATATAGTACCACAGATTCTCATATACACACACACAACACTATAAACATAGGTGTAGCGCTTAGTTTCTCCCCTTTTTCAGTTGTAAAATGGTGATTAGTCTATATAACAGGCATCTAATCCAGGGCTGTGTCTGATACAATTTTGGGAGTTGGGGTCGGTTGAAATGCATGGTTGGTAGCTAATCAAAAAACAACTCCAATATTGTAAATATTACACAATTGTGTTGTCTAGAGACATTCAGTCTAGATCTTAATATACAGTACAAACAACCTTCAGTCTTTGGTTAATAGTGTACAGTCGACGTCCTGTCTTGTTCAGCCAGGGGTCATGTACAGTATATGATCCATTTACATCTCTCCAGTGTCTGTTGGGATCAGAAAGTGTTGACTCATAATTCTCTTCAAATGGCAATTACAAGGTGAGGGATAGGAAAGTGTCCCACCAGATCCCCTCTAAGGCTGAAGTTCATTTAGAAGCAAAATAATTCCAACAGATTTACAGAAACAAAACATGTGTTTCCCTAGATAGGAAACTCACTCATTTTCTATTTTATGCAAATCCTTTTATATGTTTATGGCTGAGTATGGCTGATTCCTCTCATTTAGCTTGGCTCATTCTTGCGATACATTGTTACTGCAAGATTACACTGCAAAGCCAAGCTGATGATGTTGGAGTTATTCCAGAAATTTATGCTATGGAATTTTACAATGCAGAGATTTTAAATAAGGGGATTTAAATAAACACAAAATACTAATCCAAATGGTGACTCTAGCTGAGGAATTATGCATCCTAATGTCATACAGTGACAAAGGGAAATTATTGATATAGGTATTCCATATTGTTTCATTACCAGCAATAATAAAGGGCCTGATTCAACGATTTAGGCTAATGCAATCGCAGCTGCAATCTCTCACGGAGCGCAATTGCGAAAATATACTAATGTCTTCCCAAAGCAGAGGGACGCCCACTGCTGCCTTCTCATATCTGTCCGATGTCGTGCAACAGTGTATATATACATCAGGAACATTGACGCAGTTCGGGCAGCCGCGCAGTTTCTGAGTGAAGTTTGACCTGCCTCAAATACTGTGTCTCTCCTGTGATGCTGAGAGCTCTCATGCTGTGAAGGAGATGGCAATGGCCAATTTATGCACGCCCATGAAACGGCATTTCAACGGTCAGACACTCCTGCGTTTTTGTAACCACCTCCCCGTTACCTCCCCAAAAACACACATAGGGGCCTATTTACTAAGCCTTGAATGGAAGATAAAGTTTACGGAGCTAAGGTACCAGCCAATCGGCTCCTAACTGCCATGTCACAGGCCGTGTTAGAAAAATGACAGTTAGGAGCTGGTTGGCTGGTACTTTATCTCCATCCAAGGCTTAGTAAATAGACCCCTTTGTGAGTGAATCCTCTGGGTGAGTGTAATCACAAATCAATTGCTGCATGGGTGCAGTGTGGTTTTTGCACATGCGCAATGGCAAACAAACGCTCAAACGCCGTAAATATCGGCATTGCGAAAATCTCTGAATCAGGCCCAAATTCTCTATAAAGATGACTTGTTTTCACTGAGAGGTACAAACACCAAATACAAATGGCATAGGCACCAGTCAAAAACAAACAAACAGTAAAATGATGAAGTGACTCCAGCACTATAGACAGTGGTCACCTCTCTGGGCAGTAATCTTAACTTTGTATTTTAATGTGCTAAAGTTCACAGAAAATTACAGTGGACCATAAGCATGCGCTGGTCACAGTTTGTTCAGAGTCAGCATCGCAGAGCCCTCCCCCAGCTATTGCTACAGAGCCCCACAATACTATGCTCTGCACCTGAATCTAGTATTATGTGGTGTTAAACATAACACCATACTTGCCTACTTTTGAAAAAACATTTCAGGGAGATTGTGAAAGCCACACCCATGAGTGCGGTGGTAAAGTGGGCGTGTACTGCTACATCTGAGAGGCGTGTCATAAAATTGATTTACATCCACATGTAAATGAGCCCCAAAGCAGTTAGTAAGATCTACCGATTGATGAAAACACACTGATACTTCTCAGAAAATACATGTAGCCATAGGGGTCATTGTGCCTTATAACCAATGCAGGGAAATTGTACTAATGATCCCATTTGAATGTATATAGCTCTGTTTTTTCTTTTATATAACAGTGTCATAATGGGGGTAAGGTGAAATGAGGGAGATTGGTATACTCTTCAGGGAGACATGGAGATTGCTGCTATTTCAGGGAGTCTCCCTGACAATGAGGGAGAGTTGGCAAGTATGCATAACACATTACAATAACACACGTGTCATAAAAACAGAGTAGTGAGCATTCTCTGTGGTATAATTAATACATGACCTATAATTACTTGTCAGTGTCGGCAGTGCACATGTGCCCCATGGTACTTACATCTCCCCATGTCGGCAGTGGCAGCACTGCAAAAATCACCAAGAAAATGGCACAGCAGCCATTTTCCTGTCGATTTGTGCAAGCAAAGTAGAAATATCACTGTGAACATAGCACAGGCACCATTTTGCTGGAGACCTGCGCATGCGCAGTAGACTCTGGCACAGCATGGATGACTAGAGAGGAAGGGGCCTGGACAGAGACTGGACACAGGCCTCCTCCTCTCTTAATACACTCCTGATGAGATCCCATAGTTCCATTGTGTGGAAGAACATTTGAGACTGAGGAGTAAATTTACTAAGAACCGTGTCTGGTCCGAGTTTAAACTCTCACCGCATTGCTGAAACTTGTTGACTTTTGCCAGCTGGAACTCACAAATTTACCAAGAATAGCGATTTGCTGAATCGAGTTTTTCGATGGTGTATGTGATCGAGATTATCCCCGAGTTTCCTGAGTATGACTGCAGGCAAACTCACCCGAACATGCAGCCTGTATATATCAATGAGATACGTGCAGGCTGCTTGTGTGCGGTTAAAAAATAAAGTGTTAATGTTAAAAAAAAAAATATGTAGGGTCCCCCTCCCAAAAGCATAACCAGCCCCAGCCTTCTGACCAGTCCTAGTTCTAAAATTACGGGGGTGTGGGAATATGTAGGGTTCCCCCATATTTTATGAACCAGCACTGGTCTCTCGGAGCCAGTCCTGGTTTTAAAAATAGATGAAAAAATGGCGTGGGGTTCCCTCTATTTTTAAAACCAGCACCGGACTCAACCTAGCCAGGGGGTGTAATGCCACAGCTAGGGGACCCTTTCACCGGGTCATCCCGGTCAAAGCATTAACACCCCAAGCTAGTCAGCCTAAGCCGGGTATCTAAGGGGAGGTGAGGACCCCCCCCAATAAAGGGGTCCCCCAACTCATGAGCACCCCAGGCTTACACTGAATCCCAGGGCTTTTCCCTGCACCCCTGGCCGGTGGGTGCGGGGGTAATATTTTCCCAAAATTCTATATTTGTCAAAAATAGAATTATACTATTGTTTTTTACAGTGGAACTACAGGTGCAAGCGTGCATGCCCTTTGGCACTTGTGAAACTACAAGCGCCAGCAGGTGGCCGGCACCCGTACCCCCACTGTAAAAAAAATAGTACATTAACAACATGACACACACACCATAGAAAGTATAAGTTTATTACATACCAAACACACTCACACACATTTACCTACTGCCAGATGTTCGGTCCCCTTCTCCCATTAAATTCCCACGGTTTACCTGTAAAAAAAAAATAAAAAAAAAATCCAATACTCACCTACCTCCTGGAGTTGCATCTGCCGTTCCGGCAGACCATTTTTTTTTAGAACCAGGACTGGTTCCGGAACCCTACGTCATTTTTTTTTTAAATTAACAATTTAGAGAGAAATTAAAGGCAGATACATATACATATCACATTGATCTGTGTATGTTCCTGCCAAACTCGCAGCTCAGGAGGTAGTCTATTTAAAATTTCTATTTAGAGCCGAGTTTGCTAAAATTACACCCATGATTATAATCACGATTCTTGGTAAATTCCAGAGTTGTATCCCTGACTATGAAAAGTACTTGAGAGTTTGGCGGATGTATTTTTTTATATTTGTGTTCTCACCCGAGTTTTGCAGTGAGTTTCATGATTTCTCACCCGTGTTTGCCTTTAGTAAATTTGTGAGTTGTAAAAAATGGTCAAATATACCCAAGATTGCAATCTCGACCAGACACGATTCTTAGTAAATTTAGCTCTGAAGGTCTAATTTATCAATGAGTCTTATCATTTAGAACGAGTGATAAAACTCGTTGCGTATGATAAATGGTGCTCCAGCCAATCACCTCCCAACTGTCATTTTTCAAATAGATGACAGTTGGGAGCTGATTGGCTGGAGCACCATTTATCATGCGCAACGAGTTTTATCACTCATTGTGAATAATAAAACTTGTTGATAGATAAGGCCCTGTGTCACACAGTGACTGCAGTACATCACATAGCTGTCACGGGTTTAGAATTCTGTAGAACTGGCCCAGGACCCTTGGGTCGAATTGAAGTGCAGGTGAGACTAGTGACAGGAATGAAACTATAAGTCGGAGTTATTCAGGGATACAGACCTGGAACTGAGGAGAATCAACCCCCGGCCCTCTGGGTGGCCCTTAGTCCATTGACCAGAAAAGCCAGCAGGGACCAAGGTGACCACCCTGGAACACAGGCAACATACTGGCAGAGTGGAACTCGGAACTCAGGGCAGGAATCGGAGTCTTACAGCAATTACTCTGGCACTACTTTGAAGCCTGGAATTGGAACCCAGTTAGGAACGCAGGCACTGAGGGATCAGGATAAGAAATACAGATCTGGAGATCACCCCAGTGTTAATACTGTATTCTACTGTACACACTGACCACAGCCCTGGAACCTGCACACCTTCCTCACCCCCAGCCCCAGACAACAATACACAGAATAGGGAAACCAATAATTTGTCAGTACAATAATGTAACCGCTAACCTGAGACAGACCTGCGGAGAACTGAGTGTATCAACAGGGTACTGAATAAGGCTTACACACAATGTCCCAATAGTACAGCAGTTGGATGACACGGATGCTAGGCAAGCTCCACAGTGATGGAGGCCTGGAGGTGAAAGACAGAGGCAGGTTGTAGTAAGTCGCGGATGGCAACACCGGCTCTGTGGATGTCGGAGACAGGTATAGCAACAACATTTGGATGGAGCTGTATGAAGTATGGTGGCTGGAGTGAAGGTAACGTAGTCCACTTGAGATAACATATGAAATAGAGGCACCTGGAGGCCGTAGCGGTAGCAAGGTGGCAAATAGTACAGTCCACGGAGAAATAAATTGTAGTTCACATGGAACACAGGAAACAGGAGTACTGAGACCTGGAGCCTAGAACTATCCTGGAAGGAATTAAGTTGCTCAGACGATGTACTGACTCCAGGTACAGGTTTAAATAGGGAATGGTTGAGAGTAGAGATGTGCGCCGACCCCCTTGTTTTGGTTTTGGATCTGGATCTCCCCTGGCTTTGGATCTGGATTGGTTTTGCCAAAACCTCACCTCCATGTTTTGTTTTCAGGTTTTGGTTTTGGATCTGGATTTTTTCTTAAAAAAATCATAAAAACAGCTAAAATCACATAAAATGGGCCTGTTTTTGTTTCTACAGTATTATTAACCTCAATAACATTAATTTCCACTAATTTGCAGTCTATTCTGAACACCTCACAATATTGTTTCTAAGCCAAAAGGTTGCACCGAGGTAGCTGGATGACTATATTAAGTGACACAAGTGGGCGGCACAAACATGTGGCCCATCTAGGAGGAAGCCAATCAGCGTTACGGTGCCCATTTGCATGTAGCACGGACCCAGGAGATCCGTGCTACGTGCATCTGTGTGATTGACACAGACCTCGGACGGGTCAGTGAGACCCGTCTGTGCTGCTGTGTATTTCAATTACACAGATGCACACATGGACCAGGAGATCCGTGCTACTTGCATCTGTGTCATTGATGCAGCACTGACAGGTCCGTGAGACCCGTCTGTGCTGCCGTGGTATAAAAAATAAAGTGTGAGAAAAAGAAAAAATGGTGTGCCCCCTCCCCCAAAAGAGCAACCAGCCCCGGGCATTAGTGACCCAGTGCTGGGTGTGCTTAAATACAGGGGACAAACGACGTAGGGGACCCCCGTACTTAAGCACAACCAGCACCGGTCTAGTCAGAACCAGAAAAAAGAAAGAACAAATTACCTTTGCACTGGGGAGGGGGGCGATGTAAGCCCCCCAGCCCGGCGCTAAGCAAGGGGGGGCGCGATCAGCGTGATCTCTCCCCCCACAGCCATAGGAGACTTCCCCGGCTGCTGTGTGCTGAGCTGCTGCGAGGGAGGGGGGGAGCGACGCCGGGCCCCTCTGGCAAGCCCGGGCCCGGGTAAACTGTACCCGCCCCCCCCTCTCGGCGCCCATGCCAAGGGCACAAGGCTGAGGAGAAGACATGGATCCCCCGTATGTGGTACCTGTGTCCACCTTGTGGGGTGCCATGAGAGGTGCCAACCTGCCTCCTTTTTGCAGGGTACTTAACATCATGGAGAAGGGGGTCAGCGGGGGGACTTCCCAGGGTTCGAAATTGCAATGGTATGGTAATGCGTGTGGATGAACAAGTGCAGATTAGCACAGAATATAGTGCATTTATCTTGCACTAGTAAAACTCACACGATTTGGAATGGGAGAACAATACAAAAATTTATATTTCTTCTTTATTAATACAGAGCAGTATTTATCTATACCAAAACACAAGACTTCCTTTTGCAGAGACACATTATATGAATGCTGTAGTTTGGGTGTTGATTGGGAAGCCTAATGATGATGGAAATACATGTTGCTAATATTATGCACATCTAATTGCCTCTCACATCTAAAGAGGGATGTTACGAAAGCACAAGGAGAGTGACATGCATCCAGGTAAAGCAATAACATAATGAAAAACACTGAATTTTAAAGGAGCCAACATTCCTACTTTCTGTACAATGTTTGAGAAGTTTATTTAAAAGTATCTTGTGGCCTTTGTAGAATGGTTGATCCTATTTCCCGTTCAGCTTAAGGAACCGGACGTGACGTTAGTGAGGGGAGGAATTGCGGTTACATGCCCTGACAGCGCTGTTATTTTGTCTCAACTGACTCACCTAGCCACCAGTAGTAGAAATTTGCACCTTCGTGGGCTCACTTGTTCGCCACACTTCGGGCACAGTAGCTCGCTTCGCTCGCCACAGGTTACTATTCCCACTCTATGTCCACGTGGATAGTAACTGATAACATCAGGGTCCGTGGTGAAGGACATCTGTAGAACACTAGAAGGAAGTGTGGTTTGCAGTAGTAATATGCTTCACCAAAAATCAGAACCAACAGTTTTCTAATACACCATGTTTGCAATCTCTGGATTTTTTTTTCCTCTCCATCTGTAAATAATGTTTAAGATAAACTATTTAAAGTAAAGAAAGCCAACTCCATTGAACGCTGGTGCACTAAAGAGTCTTTCCAGCAAACATTGTCCAACAGTCATTACAGGTCAGAAAAACAGCAAGAATCTTGTACAAAAATACAAGGCAATTAAATGAATGCAATATAGTTTGTCATGTTCAATCACAGTCTCCATGCAGAATAGCAACATGTCTGCGCACACACATGCAGGATAAGGTTAATTGCTTGCTGTTCATCTTGCATGTTTTATTAAAATCTGATTATGCAGCGATCCTTGGATCCATCACTAGATAGAAATCCTTTCAAGGGCGATGTGCAGGAAGAATTTTAAACAGCCAATTTAGATTGCGATTCATAAGTGTGGCGCTCAACTCTCGTCATCACAACCCTTCAAAGGACCAAACGCGTAGGAAATCCTTTTGTGTTGAACTTCGTTTCATTATACAAAAGTATATCAATATCAAAACTGCATTATTGATTTAAGGCAGATTAACGACTCTTGCACTGAACTTGGCACAAACCCTTAAAGCATGAGGGTGATATTGGAATGGAGTATAACTATCATTCTCTTATCATAAACCCTTATCTTTTAATACCTCTGTCAAGGGACATTCATTCCCAGTGGGCATTATTCTCAATGCATCTGATCTGAAAAATCTATTAAAGAATATATTACTGAAGACTTCAACAAAATGGCTTTATATACCACAAAGGTCTATGACAGAAAGTTGGCAAAGACTCACAGTACCTATATATATTTTCTTAATGTTTTTCCTCCAGGCAGTAATAGCTTGTTATTGTATTGTGCACTAAAAAACCACGGTGGTAGGGGCACATGGAATGTGGATTGTACAACTGTTGATGTAAGGCACTTTAGTTGAATATGTCCCAAAAGAACATAATTGAAACCTATAGGGGTTGACGCAAAGTTGAAAGAAAGTCACACATAATTGTTGTCGCATTGCATGCATGGAATTAAATGCACAGAATTGCCTGTATGCAGCATTGTACATACTTCTGTGACTGGAGCACCCCGATTCATATGCTTGGTTTTATAGTCATCATCATTACCAGTGCCCATCTGCACCAGTCTTATCCTCAAAAGATCCAACCTGAAACCTGGTGTATTTCCGCATATATCCAACGATGCGCCCTCTCTAAATTTAGACTATGTGCAAATGCCCGGTAACCACCCAATCACACCCCTTTGGCTGCAAGTGGAGATACCACTGAGTTGCGTTCACCTCTGTATTACCCATAGCTGCATATGTCCAGTTCCCGAACAGGCGCAGTGTGAAAACACGTCTCCCCCTGATATCACTGCATTTTGTTTTCATATGTTGAAACTAGAACCATAACAATCCTCATAGAGGTCACATCTCATCGCAAGTTAAACCATTACCTTTTTTACTGCAAAACTTGGCAAGTCTTAACTTATCCTTATGTGGCTTAGAAACATGTTGAACTGTGATAAACATACGAAAACAAGTGTGGGAGTGATATTTGATAGGAGTGCCAATATTTCACTTGCTTTTTTATGTGCCACCTTTCTTTCTCACTGCTTCGTACATGCTCAGCCTGCATCTTATGGGAATAATTCACAACTTGCACAAGAAAGTGATTGATATCCTCTGCATGGTATCAGTGAGGGCACCACTATGTTTGTGGGTCTGCAGCTGGTGCCAAGAAGATGATGTAATGGCTATAGCAGTGGGCATCCTCTAGAGCTATAACTGGACAGTGGCCAATGCCTTCTTTTGTTTTAGCTGTTACTTTTTGTTAAGACTTTAATTTATCAGTGTCTGAATTTAATAAAAAAAATATATATAAGCAGAAGCATTTTGACATTACAAGAATAGCACACACGAGTCATTGGGCAGTTAATTGAACACATCCTTTCACTTAAAAGCTTATCACCTTTTTTCTGCATGCATTACCATGAACCATCAGAGTAAAGACACACCATATGGATATTTCACCTCTAAGCTCTACTGTTTATGATATTGTGCAGACACAATATCTTATCTTGGGTATGATGAGCCAAGGAAAATGAGATGGTTCAGGATGAAAGGCACCTCAACAGGTCTATAATTTCTTTTATTTCAGTATAATCCTTGTGCAAGTCCTCCCCCACACCACTTTCCATTTACTGTAAATGATGATCCCAAGCATCTTCTAACTGACCTATTTTATCCAATTTACTTAATCAATTGTTTAGCTTTTTATCATATATAACTATTATTTTTGAGCTCCTACACAGTACAATTGTCAGCCAGTTTGGCAGAAAGTAACCAATTTAGTCAAGTGATGGGTTATATTATTACAATCATGTTTGGGTTGGTAGCCTTGGGCTAATCCATGCCCCATTTCATAATTATTTATTTGTGTTTACGCAGGACTCAATGTAACTGGCTGCAGGCCCCTTTATCACTACGGGCAACAGTGCTAGGCTCCGCCTGCACCGCCAGTAGTTCTATGCCTGGGAACAGTATGTCTGCTGTAGAATATAATGCCATTATATGACCATATTAACGTACGAGTGGTGCAGGCCTCACAGATGCTTCTATACAAGTCATGGTCCTATGAGATAGCATCTGTAATCCTTATATTTCACAGTAGGGGGCTGCATTATCTTTGGAATTGATGAAGTACAGTGGGCCTCATTTATCAATGAGTTTTATCACTCAAAGGGCCAGATGTACTAAGCTCTGAAAAGTGATAAACTGGAGAGTGATAAACCACCAGCCAATCAGTTCCCAACTGTCATTTTTCAACACAGCCTGTAACACGACAGTTGGGAGCTGAGTGGCTGGTGGTTTATCACTCTCCAGTTTATCACTTTTCAGAGCTTAGTACATCTCTCCCATAGGGCTCTATTTATTAACATTATTTTTACTAAAATAAAGTGAAAAAGGGTGTTTTCACACCCTTTTCACATTATTTTAGTTTCACCTGTAGTTACTATAGGGCAATTGGAGTAGAATTAGTAAAATTCTACTCCAACCCCCAGTATCACTTATTTTTAGTAAAGCAGATCGCATTTCCCATAATTGTAATGGGAAATGTGATCCGACCTAAGTTACTAAAAATAAATTGTAAAAAAATACCGGGGGAAGCCCTGTGATAATAACGCCACCTGGAGGTGGCGTTATCCAGGCTCTCCCCCGGTCACCGGGCTCCCACTCTGCTCTAACGGGGAGAGCAGAGGTGGGAGCCGGTACCAGTAATCAGCTGTGTGGTCTAAGCAGACCGCAAGCTGATTACTGTAAAAAAAAGAAAAAAAAAAATTAAACATTTTTTTTTTTCACTTACCTGAATCCAGGGACCGGTGATCGGGCCTCCGGTGATGGCTTCTCTCCGGTCAGCTGGTCTCCCATAGTACACTGGGGCCCGGTCATCAGGTGATCGGGCCCCAGTGCAGTATGGGAGATCACCTGATCGGGAAGCCCGGAGAAGATCACCGGAGGCCAGGAGGATGCAGGTAAGTGTAATGAAGGGAGGGGGGGGGGTCGCGGGGGGCGGGGCTTAGCGCCGGGGGCGGGGCTTAGCATCGGTGGGGGGGTAGTAGCGGTGGTCGGTCGGCGCATGCGAGGGCTCTTAGTCGCGGTATTTTTTCCGAAAATACCGCGACTAGAGTGCAGATGGGATCCGCAGGGACAGAGCTTTATCGCAAGCTCTGTCCCTGCAAGGGATTTATAGTAAATCCCTGTGATATTGCCTGAATTCGCAATGCGAATTCACTCGGTAATATCACACTACAATCCGCATTCAATATGCGGATTGTAGTAAATAGAGCCCATAATGAGTTATAAAACTCCCTGTGTGTGATAAATGGTGCTCCAGTCAATCAGCTCCCAACTGTCATTTTTCAAATAGATGACAGCTGGGAGCTGATTGGCTGCAGCACCATTTATCATACGCAACAAGTTTTATCACTCGTGAATGATAAAACTCGTTGATAAATGAGGCCCACAGTATGTACTAAAATGTCCACCGTAGTTAAAGATATTATTATCTTTGATGACTTGTGATGTCAGGGAGTAACAGAAGTCTACCTCACAACCATGGGCGCATCTATAACGGCTGGGTGTTGGCTATGCAGTACACATGGGTCCCTATTGCCTATATTTACCATTCCACAGATGCTGCAGAAATCATTGGGGAAATAGCACCAGCAGTATGCGCCGTAGAGAAATCATCAAAGTCTATTTGGTGAGAGAGGGAGGCCAGTATGGAGACTGCAGAAGGGCCACCTCCTCTCTATTAAACTACCCCTGCTCTGGACATTCCCATCAATGTCAGTGGGAGAATCCTGATATTAAGGCTCTTACCCCTCATGATCAGGACTGCATTTCTTAATTTCCAGGCAGAAAGGGAGGTAGGTCTGTTCACTACTGCTCTGTAAAGCACTACTGGTGTATAGCAGAGCAGTGGTGAACAGGTGCAGAGGACCTCCGTGGCAGAAGTGTGTGTTATCCATTCATTGCTATTCTGTGGTTAAAGGATCATAAAAGGGTGATAAGGTGCAATGCTAAGCACATGATTGTGGTCTCCACCCTGCATGACTCAGACATGACACTTCATGGGCTCCATCTAATTATGAGAGAATTACTAGAGGCGCGAGTGAGGCTGTATGCCGCACTTATGGTATCGCCTGACGCGCGGACTTTTAAACTGTGTGATGGTGCGTACACACTGGGCGATTAAAGTGGACGACTGAACGATATCGTTATCGTTCAGTCGTCCACTTTATCGTCCATTTTTAACACAAAAAAGATGAACGATGACGACGACGCGCGTTCCCGCGGGTCGTTCGTCATCATCGTTCATCGCGCTGACATGCAGGCCAACCTGACGACCTCGTCAGGTTGCTGCATGTCAGGGAATGGGTGAGAGAGCCCGGCGCTGAACGATATCGCTCATGAACGACATTGAGCACAGCCTGCCGGGGACACACTAGACGATATCGCTCAGGGAGCATATCGTCTAGTGTGTATGCACCTTTAGTCCGGGGTGAGATCGGCCGACGAAGAGGGCGAATTGTACGCCATTGCAACAGGAACTCGCTCCCTTCGCACCTGTTTGGATCGAGCCCCATATGTGGCCACGCCCTCTGTCCTGACCTTCTCAGGTATAATGCTGGGAGCTGCAAACATAACAATGTTTTTCATAGCTATTTATTAAAAATGCTTATGTATTATATGCTTATTTTACAGCAGTACTGTAGAGCTAGAAAAGTTCAGAATAAATCAGAATAATCTGCAAATCATACTTTCAATTAGGGGATATTAAGTTTAAATGCTTGTAATATTTACTTTATTCGCAGAGCTAACACATAGGAGGGAACTATTTCTTTCGGTGTGTATGCAGAGATAATTTTCTCATATTTCCCCTTTATAAGCATATCTATTCAGTTACATTGCAAATTGTAGTTTTCACTTGCTATTAATAGTCATATTAATCTTCCATGATTTCCAATCTTGTGAAGTTGTTATGTTTTTGTGGTTGAAGCGTAGAACAATTACACTGCATGCAAGATGAGAGTTGAGGCAGAGAATTGATGTGTTTAACAAGGAATGGTTTGTGCGAGTAGAAATGTCAGAAGAACATGATTACTATAGCAATATTTAAAGCTATTTTGGCATAAATACATTTACTATAAAATATATAACGTGAAACATGTAGTGACACCGCCATTATTGCAGATATTTTGTTGGATAGTTTGTACAAACAATAGAAGAACTGAATCCTCAGTAAAGAAAAGGTAAGCGATTAAATATTTGTGAGACAATTTTATTTTTACTAGAATAATTGCATGACCTTTCTTGACATATGTAACATCAATAATTTAATTTAGCTTCTTTGCCTTCAAAGGAAACACAGTTCAGCTATAAAAAACCTAAAGCATTTCCTGCTGTGTTCATGGCCCCTAGATGTGTAATTGGTTATCATTGCTGGGATAATAAATTATGCAGCTGTAGACATCATAAATGCCACCAACTGCTTGCTACACTATGGGGTATATTTACAAAGTGGCAGTTCTAATATCAAAATTTAAAGCGACACTAATAGTGAGTGCAAAGCCCGATGCAATTTTGAGGTCAAACCCTTTGACATGGGATGAGTATGGGAGGACAACAGTGATGATGTCACCAGTTACTATGTTGACCTCACAAAGCCGGTGCCGGGATCCCAACAGTGCTGAAATGCTACTAAGAGCATTTGACCTATGTGTTTTGTATAACTTCCAACATGCCGGCAACTGGCATGTTTACATTTATAACACCCCACTTGTATGAAATGCTGTATGCAGCTTTTCAGCCATTGGGAAAAGTTGTGTAGCCGATAGGCTACAATGGGCTACAGCCATCTTCAGATGGCGGTAACTGCAGGGGCCAATCTCTGGAATGCTTTGCATTCCAGAAATTGGTACATATAGCATCATCGCATCCCCCATAGAAAGTTATGGGGGATGCGGCTGCCGGAGGGAATGGAGGGAACGCAGCAGGTATCGGAGATATCCGCTGTTGTTCCTCTGTGATACATCTGGTGGAAACTTAATATTTGCGGTTAACCCCGAAAACAGGTGTTTTCGCGGAAGATAAATGGACCCCTAAGCGTAGTAGGATCACAGCTCTGATAAAGAGGATATAGGATATGAACAGGCAGAGCAGAGCCGGGATCAGGTCCCTTTGATCAGCTCTGTGGTCTAAATAGATTAATAGACCACAAGCTGATCACTGCGCACAGTGTCAGCCTTCAGAGCTGGCCGGCGCCTGGAGCAGAGAGATCGAAACATCTCTCTCTCCTGCTCCTGGAACCTCCATAGGCTTACAGTAGTTTACACCATCTGATGGTGTAAACTACCGAGACCAAACTCTGAAAAGCTTCGCTTTTTGGAGTTTGGTCCATAGGGGTCAGATCATAGTCCCCATTTATAATCATGGGGACTGTGATCTGCAGCAATAATTAGCACTTTGCTGGAAATTTCTGTGAAATATCCTGTATTGTGCTATTAGTACATAGGCTAGGTCATACTTGCCAACCCTCCATGATTGTCAGGGAGACTCCCTGAAATAGTAGCAATCTCCCTGACTCCCTGAAGAGTCTAGCAATCTCCCTGAATGCACCTTACCCCCATTATGTAGCTGTTATATACAAAAATATATATATACATTCAAGGGGGCCCCCTCCTCTCTGTCCGACGGCTGTCAGCGCACTGAGCTGTGCGTGGCCAGCGCCAGAGTTACAGACTCTGAGCACTAGAGTGCGCCAGAGTCTATAGAATATGTGCAGGTCACTGGGAAAATGGCCACGGCAGCCATTTTCCAGTTGTTTTTACAGCGCCGGACCCCCGCTCCGACGTGGGACTTCGGAGAGGTAAATAATACTATGGGTGCAGGTGTGCGGTGCGGGGCCCCATCCATTATAGATACGCCCCTGATGATACCTATGGCTACATGCATTTTCTGAGAAGTATCAGTGTGTTTTCATCAACAGGCAGGGGCGCTGAGGGAGGGGGGGAGCGGGTACAGATTACCCGGGGCATGGCAGGGGGCCCGGGCCGCTGGAAGCACACTGCAGGGTTTTTTTTCAACTCTTTTTTCTTTTTATTAGCCACTTCTCAAACCATTGCTGGCAGCGGGCACCGGGGAGGGGGGGTTGGGTCTCTGTTATTGCATGATCGCACACTGTCTGTGTGTCAATTGTAGACAGACAGCGTCACTACTTACAGGCTGCAGCCACGCCGCTGCAGATCTAAAGCACTCGTGTCATCATCTCGCGAGGCTCTCATCACCAGAAGGCAGCGCGGCTCCGTACGGCAATGGTGGGCGGGGCCTGAAGGATTCCACACTATGCAGACAGAAGAGGTGACCGTGGGTGCGGCGCGGGCATCCATGTTGTTTGTGTGTGGTGCAGGCAGCACTGAGCAGACAAGGGTGACTGGTGACTAGTGGTGAGAGTGGCTGCACTGCATTGAAGGGAAGAGCCTGAGCGCGCCACTCAGGGCCGTAGCTAGGGTAGTGCGTCTGGTGCCATCGCATAGGGCACCACATATCAGGGGGCGCTGTTTGGGCCTGTCAAATTTATGTTTATTATCATTCTCACTTGTAGCTTCCTCTTATTTCATCCCCAGCACCTCTTGGCCTCCCCTATCTCTTTCCAGGCCCTTCCCCATGAGGCCATTCCCCTATATTGGGTGCCTTATGTCCCTTCAAAAAATGAGGGGGGCACCAATGCTCTTTCTGGCACAGGGCACCAAAAAGTCTAGCTACGGCTCTGGCGCCACTGACTGTCTCTGCTGTGCTGTGTGTGAGTCTCAGAGTCACTGTCTGTGACTGAATGTCCATCAAGTGCATTTTGCATAATATATATATATATATATATATATATATATATATATATATATATATATGTCCGGCACTCACTGGTTTCAATAAAACTGCTAGACACCCCCCCTAAGCTGTGCAGCCCTGCCTCTAACATGCTGTGGCCACACCCCTTCCAGGGGGCCCCTGGGAAGTTGCTGTACCGGGGCCCAAGATTTCTCTTGGCAGCCCTGTCAACAGGTAGATCCTACTAACTGCATTGGGGCTCGTTTACATTTGGATGTAAGTCAGGTTTATAACATGCCTCTCATATGTAGCAGTACACGCCCACTTTACCGCCACGCTCATAGGTGTTGCTTTCACAAACTCCCTAAAACGCTTTTTTAAAAGTAGGCAAGTATGCCATAGGTACAAAACATAACATTATGCAGAATTTGCAGTTACTACATAATTTTATGTTAAAAACCAGCTTGATACATAGGCCTCTAACTCTGTATAATAACAGAGTATCATATACCTGTAAGTTTTGAATTGTTATTATTATATACAAACTAAAACACCACATAGCTACAACTATCTGTTTACAGGAGACATTTTGCTGAGGACAAGGAGCAGCCATTTTAGTACACATATTTCTTTTCACTTTCTATCTTTTGTATTTTATATATCGCTTTTGTTTGTAAAAGTAAATACATTAATTTTATGTAAGACAAACAGTATTACTAAATAGAGTAATTGAGTTAACCTGCGCTATATTCCACAGGAATATAGCACAGGTTCGCTCATTTACTCTATTGAATCCATTTATTAGGGGACTGACACCCTCCTTGAACCAGCAGCTTATCGATAGCGCCATTCTAATTTCTTGTTTATTATCTTAAGTATTACTAATTATTTTAATGCAGATGTTATTGATACTTGAGGATATGCTCCCAAAAAATAGTATTCAGCCATGTTGTGATCCCAGTGCCAGGATAGGGAGGTCGACATAGTGACAGGTAACAACGTCACTGTTGACCTCCTGACTGCATGCCCTTCGACAATGCTTGCTAAATGTGACTAGACACGAGAAGTCATATAGGCAGAGCTAAGCAGCAGTTCCACAGCAAACATGCAGCTTTGGACTTTACATCCACCTCAATTTGTTCAAGTGCACCTATATTTCTGCCAGGGTGAATAGCTTTCCATAGTAAGATGGCACCAATTATATGGTGTGGAAGAGTTGGTTTGAGTTACTGTAAGGCATTCAGAGCATAAAAATGCACTGTCACACCTCATTTTGTGGAGCAATGCAGAAATGAATGTCACTTTGTGGAGTAATATTATGGTAATGAGCCAAAGGGCTGGGGCAAGTATTTTTTACAATGGGTTTCTAGTTTTATATTGTTGTTCTCATTGCGCAAGAGAACTTTTACTCTAGACAGCAAGCACTGGCAAAGAGTGGATCCTATGTGGGATGTACTAAGGTAAAAAATGCCGTAAATCCCCTTAAAATGCAGTTTTGGGGGGTTTCCCGCATTTTTCATATGTACCAAACTCCGGAATACGATATGTTCTGGAGTTTGGACCTGGTTACCCAATAAAAGCCTATCGGATTATTTTTGCGATGCCCCTTGAGAGGGAACCAATTGGATCCCTCCTAAGCTTCCCCTGGGGCACACGCCAGAGGGACTCTGAAAAAAATGAATAAATAAATAAAAAGCACTCCACATCCCCCCTTCCCAAATCCTTAGCTAGGCTCAGTGCTGTACAGCCTGGACTGGTTTGCATTATTACAGGGAAACCTTGAGACAGGGGTGTATCTAGCGGTCCGAGTGCCCCTGGCAAACTAAGGGACTGGCGCCCCCCTCCAATGACTGCTTCTACTAAAAAAAAAAAAACACACACACTGGGAGTAGTTTAATTCACACATGTGAAGAAATAGGGAGAGTATAATTTTTATTTCTCTTTGTAATATATATCTTTTATAGAACTTACTCCAATGCAAACCAATATATATAAATTTATTTATGCAAAAAAACACAGGAAAAGCTTATAGACATTGAATCAAAAACAAACAAAATGCATTATGGGTAACATAATTTACATATATTCAAATTGGGCTATCTATACTGCATTACGCATTTTAACAACTGATACCTACACCCCACCTTTAATTTACTGGGATGATAGATCTTTCATATCTTCCCACATAAGAATGAAGACAGCCCATATGGATCATGGCCAGATCCCCATAATGAGGAAAACATAAAGTTATTACACTTACACTGGGGGTAGTTCAATTTACAAGCCTGTAGAAATAGGGAGACAATATATATATATATATATATATATATAAATTGATGATGCCGGCACTCCACAATGTGATAATAAACAATAGATACCCCAGTGCCCTCCTGGGGCCACTCACGTGACCTTAATGAAAACAATCCTGGTAAGGCGGCACTCGTGGGTTTTGTAAAGGAAGAGTCAAAGACACTGGGTCTAAGTCCAACGTTTCAGTCCTTCCGGACTTTTATCAAGAACATACAACATATACAAACACAACATACCTTTATAGACAAGTCAGCCCGCTCTCCACGACCTTCCACGTGCGTCCGTGCACTCCCCGCCTCCATCATCACCACGGGACAGGAAGACTGCCGCGTCACCATCGCGGCTGGATGACATCACCCGCTTTCCGTCTCCTAGGCGACGCATAGCAGTGGAGGAACACAGACACACGGGCGGCTGTGGGAACATGGGCCAGCCGATTAAAACATGAACACCACATCTTAAAATGAGCATCATCGCCTACCAAGGGCAAGTCCTCAACATCAATAGTAAACAAATTACATTAATTACTAATATCAATCCACGGAGGCAAAAATCAATAAACCTCCACAGAGTGCCTGGAGAATGAGATGCAACAAATAAAAACTATAACACTTAAAACAAAAAAGAGAAAAAAATGCAAACAAAGAAAAAAGGAAAAAAGAGAGAGATATATCAGGGTATCAATAGATCATCCCAGAGAATACTAGCATAAAGACATCATAATTATACATATGATCAAGATCATCCATTAGAAATACAGCCAAGACAAATAAGCAATTATATCTATCATAAACTACAATCATAATCATGATATAAATAGATTAAATGACAGCTGCAGTGGTATAATCTATAACATTAGGGCCCCGTGTATCCCAACATCCCAACAGAAACATGGATAGAAAACAACCCGTTCGGCATCAATTTTAAGCACTGAAAACACAATATTTTGATACTATAAAAAGCTGGAGAAAGAAATATTTTCGTTCAGGCCCAATGGGGCCACCGTCTCTAGCTTATGAATCCAGAAGGTTTCACACTGTAGCAATCTTCTATCACGATCGCCTTCTCTTGTATTCTGAGGGACATGGTCTATTATCTTATACTTCAGTGTGGCAAGCGGATGTCTCAACTGGGCAAAGTGACGAGCAACCGGTTGGTCAATAACTTTGCCCTCCAACGTCTGACAAATTGCCGACCTGTGTTGCGCCATTCTCTCACAAAAAGTACATGTTGTTTTCCCAACGTAGGCCAACCCACAGGGGCACCTGATGAGATAAACCACGAACCGACTGGTACAGGTCAAAATGTGTTTAATGGGAAATTTCTTGCCCGAACGCGGATGGCAAAAGGATTGGCCTGTCTCCAAGCAGCTGCACGTAGTACAGCCAATACATCTATAGCATCCAGGTTTCTTCTGTAAAAACTTTTGTCCTTGTGCACCTCCTTTCATCTTTCCGATGTCATTATGTACAATCCACTCCTTCAGATTCTTGCCACGTTTATACCCCATCATTAATTTGGAATTTTTCAGGGAAGTAATTGAAGGGTCAGAATTAATTAAAGGCCAAAGACGTTTGGCTGTTTTATCAATGATTTTACTAGATGTATTGAATTCATTAATGAAAAGCATCGTCCCGGACAATTTATCATCCTTGGCCTTAGCTATTTTAAGATCATCTTTGGTTTTCGACATTACTTTCTGTATAGCTTTATCTAACTCCTTGGGGTTATAACCCCTTCCGAGATATTTAGTTTTCATTTTGTGTATTTCTTCTAAAGCTATATCATCATCATTAGTGATTCTTCTAATGCGCAAAAATTCAGAATACGGTAATCCCCTTTTCAAAGAGATGGGATGATTACTGCCAAAGTGCAGGGCCGTATTACAATCTGTAGGTTTATTATAAATACGCGTATTGAAGTGATCACCAGTCCATTCAATTAGTACATTAAAAATAGTGAACACAAGATGAGCTAATGATATACGTAAATTTGATATGTTCATGGGACATGTTTAATTCCTCCATGGCTTGATGAAATGCTGCCTCTGACCCCGACCATAAAATCAGAATATCGTCTATATATCTGATATAATAAGCCACATAAGGAAAAAAATTCTCATTAGACAAAAGCAAATAATGCTCTAATTTGAACATGAAGACGTTCGCCAAAGAAGGTGCCACAGGAGACCCCATTGCACACCCTTTCTTTTGTAAAAAATACTCATTATTGAAGAGAAAATAATTCCTAGTAATTACTTTTTCCAGTAAATCAATAAAAAGAGGAACGGGTGGTCCAGCATATGTATCATCTTGTCTCAGGAACTCCCTCATACTCTGCAAACCCTCAACATGGGGGATACCCGTATACAGTGATACAACGTCCACTGTGCAAAGTTTCAGGTCTTTTGGTAAACTGTCCAAGTTATGAATGATCTCCAAGAGCCTTACCAGGATTGTTTTCATTAAGGACACGTGAGTGGCCCCAGGAGGGCACCGGGGTATCTATTGTTTATTATCACATTGTGGAGTGCCGGCATCATCAATTTATATCCACCGGAATGTTGTTGCAACTTCAGGTCTGCAGGGCACCCCCATGTTATTATAGAGCCTGACTGGACAAAAAGATTTTTTGATCATGAACTGTTTTTTTGTTAGCTGGAATTCAGCTTTTTAAACTAGTATGAAAATGATGGAGATTTGAGGAAAAAGGGTCTTTCTACCTGATACAGGACTGATGCATATTTCATGACTGATTGTGTTCCAGGATCACACCTATTTTTTTGAAATACAATATTACAACAGTGCACATCGATTTTGTTGAGGATTAGTAGGAATTAGTGGCATAGTGTTTTTTTCTGTAGATAATGGCGAGTGGATCTCATCTAACAGATGATGGCAGTGGTTTTCTTAATCTGCAATTGACTATTGAAGATATACTATCGTTTAGTGATTCTGACGCGGATAATGTGTACTTTAAAGAGACCTTGAGTGAAACAGCAGGGATCACACCTGTTGAGGAGTTGTACTCCAGTCTCCTTAAATTAAAGAAAAAGGAGGTTGATTACCTGTTACATGGGATCACTTTGACTGATTATCATAAGGAACGTAAAATTCCGAGAGGATTTAGAATAAAAAATGTGCCCACAATTGGTCGTAATAACATTGAGTTCTGCAGAAGGTGGGTAGCAGTGCTGAATAAATGTTCGCTAGACCTTATTATTCTCGTAATTGAAGAATCAGCATGTGAACTTAGTCTGATCAGAGAAAAAATTTCTGCATTTGAGACATTGAACAAACCCATGCTGATAGCGGACAAAAAAGAGAATTGGTTAGAAAAACTTACAACCCAAGTACAAGAATACAAGCAGAACTTAATCAAATACAAAAAAGAGAAATTGAATACAGTTAATTTTGACTATCAGGAGCAGAGGGTCTATTCTTGGGCTACTGGGAGGTCTAATACCTTCCAACAGAGACCTAGGCAGTGGAGACAACGTGCTCAGGCATACACTGATAACTCTAGTGCTTCTAATTCATCGTATAGTGATCAGGATTTTATCCCAAGAGAGAATTCCAAAAAATCCCCTTTAGGGGTGGTTACACGCACCGGAGGAGGAAAAGATCACATACTAGAAGAGGGGGCCAAACCGAAAGAGAAAGGAAAAAGAGTGTACAAACGGAAAACATAATTGTTAACTTGTCAAGTAAAATAATTACCCCAACTGAAATGAAGGTATTAAATAAGGGCCTAACATTTGTACCTACCAACAAATTCGATAGTTTTAAATGAAAACAAGATTTGTGGCGTTTTAATAGATCACTAAAATTTAAAGAGTTTTTCTCTGATAGTACCGCTGCACCTTTGGAGCATTTGGATCCTACTAAAAAGAAATCTTCTTTTGAACCCGTGTCTATTAATCCATCAATAAAAACTTTTGTGCGTATGCTTGACGCAGAAGTGATGCAGACACAAAAGAAAAAGCTTCAATGTAACTTAACATCAGAAGAGTTTAAAACACTCCAAGGGTTGAGCAGAGAGCAAACTGTGGTATTTCGGCCAGCAGACAAGGGGGGTGCTCTGGTCATACAGGATCTGGAGGTGTATAAATCGGAGATATATAGACAACTGGGTGATGGTGAAGTGTATTTGAAGCTACCTAGGGATCCAACTGATCAATTCAAAAGAGAACTGGATGATCTATTAAGCCAATCTGTGATGAGAGGATGGCTTAATGAAAAGACGGCAAAGAACCTGATGACCCAGCACCCAACGGTGCCTTTAGTTTATACACTTCCGAAAATACATAAATCCCTGGTGGCCCCTCCTGGAAGGCCAATCATCTCAGCGAGAGATTCTTTGTATAGTCCGATCTCTAAATTTCTGGACTTTTATGTACAACCATTAATACAAAAGCAACCAACGTTTTTGAAAAATACTAACATGCTCTTGGAGATCATTCATAACTTGGACAGTTTACCAAAAGACCTGAAACTTTGCACAGTGGACGTTGTATCACTGTATACGAGTATCCCCCATGTTGAGGGTTTGCAGAGTATGAGGGAGTTCCTGAGACAAGATGATACATATGCTGGACCACCCGTTCCTCTTTTTATTGATTTACTGGAAAAAGTACTTACTAGGAATTATTTTCTCTTCAATAATGAGTATTTTTTACAAAAGAAGGGGTGTGCAATGGGGTCTCCTGTGGCACCTTCTTTGGCGAACGTCTTCATGTTCAAATTAGAGCATGATTTTCTTTTGTCTAATGAGAATTTTTTTCCTTATGTGGCTTATTATATCAGATATATAGACGATATTCTGATTTTATGGTCGGGGTCAGAGGCAGCATTTCATCAAGCCATGGAGGAATTAAACATGTCCCATGAACATATCAAATTTACGTATATCATTAGCTCATCTTGTGTTCACTATTTGGATGTACTAATTGAATGGACTGGTGATCACTTCAATACGCGTATTTATAATAAACCTACAGATTGTAATACGGCCCTGCACTTTGGCAGTAATCATCCCATCTCTTTGAAAAGGGGATTACCGTATTCTGAATTTTTGCGCATTAGAAGAATCACTAATGATGATGATATAGCTTTAGAAGAAATACACAAAATGAAAACTAAATATCTCGGAAGGGGTTATAACCCCAAGGAGTTAGATAAAGCTATACAGAAAGTAATGTCGAAAACCAGAGATGATCTTAAAATAGCTAAGGCCAAGGATGATAAATTGTCCGGGACGATGCTTTTCATTAATGAATTCAATACATCTAGTAAAATCATTGATAAAACAGCCAAACGTCTTTGGCCTTTAATTAATTCTGACCCTTCAATTACTTCCCTGAAAAATTCCAAATTAATGATGGGTATAAACGTGGCAAGAATCTGAAGGAGTGGATTGTACATAATGACATCGGAAAGATGAAAGGAGGTGCACAAGGACAAAAGTTTTTACAGAAGAAACCTGGATGCTATAGATGTATTGGCTGTACTACGTGCAGCTACTTGGAGACAGGCCAATCCTTTTGCCATCTGCGTTCGGGCAAGAAATTTCCCATTAAACACATTTTGACCTGTACCAGTCGGTTCGTGGTTTATCTTATCAGGTGCCCCTGTGGGTTGGCCTACGTTGGGAAAACAACATGTACTTTTTGTGAGAGAATGGCGCAACACAGGTCGGCAATTTGTCAGACGTTGGAGGGCAAAGTTATTGACCAACCGGTTGCTCGTCAGCTTTTTATAGTATCAAAATATTGTGTTTTCAGTGCTTAAAATTGATGCCGAACGGGTTGTTTTCTATCCATGTTTCTGTTGGGATGTTGGGATACACGGGGCCCTAATGTTATAGATTATACCACTGCAGCTGTCATTTAATCTATTTATATCATGATTATGATTGTAGTTTATGATAGATATAATTGCTTATTTGTCTTGGCTGTATTTCTAATGGATGATCTTGATCATATGTATAATTATGATGTCTTTATGCTAGTATTCTCTGGGATGATCTATTGATCTTTGTTTGTATTTTTTCTCTTTTTTGTTTTAAGTGTTATAGTTTTTATTTGTTGCATCTCATTCTCCAGGCACTCTGTGGAGGTTTATTGATTTTTGCCTCCGTGGATTGATATTAGTAATTAATGTAATTTGTTTACTATTGATGTTGAGGACTTGCCCTTGGTAGGCGATGATGCTCATTTTAAGATGTGGTGTTCATGTTTTAATCGGCTGGCCCATGTTCCCACAGCCGCCCGTGTGTCTGTGTTCCTCCACTGCTATGCGTCGCCTAGGAGACGGAAAGCGGGTGATGACAGTCTTACTGTCCCGTGGTGATGATGGAGGCGGGGAGTGCACGGACCACGTGGAAGGTCGTGGAGAGCGGGCTGACTTGTCTATAAAGGTATGTTGTGTTTGTATATGTTGTATGTTCTTGATAAAAGTCCGGAAGGACTGAAACGTTGGACTTAGACCCAGTGTCTTTGACTCTTCCTTTACAAAACCCACGAGTGCCGCCTTACCAGGATTGTTTTATATATATATATATATATATTTTTTTTTTTTCCAGTTATAACACTTACTACTTGAAAAGCACTGTTTATTAATTTCTATATGTCAACAACACAGGAAAAGAGGGCATCAATAACGAACAATATGCATTGTGGGCAAGATAATTTGCATATATGGTGTTGTGGGGGATGAAATATATTAGGGATAAAAATAAAAAAAAATTACTCTCCCTAATTTTAAATGTTTCTGATATAAAGGGACATATAAGAAGGTTAATACATAGTAACAATGAATGGAGAACACTGCTAAGAGCAGAGGAGACAGGAGATCATGTGCTAGTGATGTTGGGCTGAAACAGCTCTCGGCCTGTGCCCCTGGCAAGGGCCATCCAGGCCAATAGGAAGATACGCCCCTCCCATGAGAATTAGTTTCCCCTGCTATCATGAACACCAAACTTGGGGATTCATTTACTAACGAGTTTTATCACCAAAACGAGTGATACATTTCACTGTGTATGATAAATAGTGCTCCAGCCAATCAGCTCCCAACTGTCAACTGTTAGAAAAATGGGAGCTGATTGGCTGGAGCACCATTTATCATACACAGTGAAATGTATCACTCGTTTTGGTGATAAAACTCATTAGGTTGGTTATCGCAGTGATAGTGAGGGGGTGCAGTGATAGCAGATCAGTCTGCCGCTGATAATAGTGCTGCTCTTCTTATTCCCCGTGGAGTATGGCATACTTGCCTACTTTTGAAAGAGCTTTTCAGGGAGATTGTGAAAGCAGCACCTATGAGTGTACTGCTACATCTGAGAGGCGTGTCATAAAACTGACTTATATCCAAATATAAATGAGCCCCAAAGCAGTCAATAAGATCTACTCGTTGATGAAAACAAACTGATACTTCTCAGAAAATGCATGTAGCCAAAGAGATCGCTGTGCCTTATAACCAATGCAAGGAAATTATACTAAATGATCCCATTTGAATATATATATATATATATATATATCTGTTGTTTTTTATATACAACAGCTTCATAATGAGGTAAGGTGCAATCAGGGAGATTGCTAGACTCTTCAGGGAGTCAGGGAGATTACTGTTATTTCAGGGAGTCTCCCTGACAATCGGAGAGTTGGCAAGTATGGGGTATGGTGGACAGAATAATTAAAAATGTGAGGATGCTTTGAGTGGAAACTTTGCAAGCCTTTGGCTCCAGTTTAATGGAAAGATTTTATAAGATCTCTGCACATAACACCAGCAAACTGAAAAAAAAATAAAATAAAGACACAAATTTCCATCAAAGTTTAATTGAATAACAGATGCCCGAAATCCCATGTTCACCACTGATAGGCAGAGTTTTTGGCAGTGCAATAAATAAAGATAACCCATAAAGTAAGACTAAAGGGGGTAGATTTACTAAAGCTTCTAAAAATGAATAGTGGAGATGTTGCCCATAGAAACCAATCAGATTCTGTCTATCAATTTCTAGGATGAAATAGAAAAATGATAGGCCGAATCTTATTGGTTGCTATGGGCAAAACTACCACTTTTCATTTTAGAAGCTTTATTAAATCTATCCCAATGGCCCAAATGTAATAGCCTGTCAGGTGCAGGCATCGGCGCAAGCACCTGCGCGATTACCTGGTTGGTTGGTTTTGACTTTTAAATGATTGCTGCTTTGAATTTAGTAGTTATATCAGGGTAAATCGTTGTAATCTCACTATCTACTTCATTTAACAATGATGCCAAACAGTGGCGTCCCTCCCTGCGGTGCCACCCTGTGTGGGGAGGGACGCTGTGCGCTCGGCAAAGCTGCACGCCGCTGGAAAGGGTGTGTGACCTTGCTGGAAAGGGGGTGTGGTCTTGCGGAAAGGGGGCGTGTCCTTGCTTCCCGAACCCCAGTGGTCCCGTGTTTTTTACTGGCGGGGGAGATGGTGCAGGAGGTGCGGACTGCGTTGAGTGCAGTGCCGGCTCCCTCACAGTGTCAGGAGCCAAGTACTGCACTCAATACTACAGTGCAGCACCCGGCTCCTGTCACTGAGGGGGAGTCTGCACCTTGGTGTCGCTCCTCAGCAGGTGACACCCGGGTGCGGCCCACACCTCCCTTGTGATGCCACTGATGCCAAATACAGTATCATTGTGATACTTAGAATATGCAGTTGGTATTAGGAAGCACTTACCTGGCGGCATGGTCCAGCACTGTCTCTGCTGTCCTCTGCTGAGTTGCCATAGCCTAAGCTGCCAATAACGTGTTGCTGATTCTATATATGTATATCATAACCCCTTTTAGCGTCTAAATGGGAGCTAAAGGGGTTACGACTAAATTAACCCTATATGTGCTGCCACCAGTCCTGCCAGCTCATTCAAATAATCCCATCCTACAAAATAATCTAATAAAATAATAATAATAATAATAATAATAATAATAATTAATTGCACTAGTGCCCTCAAGTCACAGGCTATTACATTTGGGCCTATGCACTGTAGATCTATGATAGTAAAAGTAGTTAACATGGTTTCAACTACTAGAATTTTAAATTAAAGATTCTACAAGTCAATTGTTCTCATCTCTGGAGTTAAAACTAATTTTTAATACATTTAATTATAAATCTAAGGCCATTTAATCTACTGCATACCGGATGGAGATTGTATTCCTGTTTGTTACAACGTATAAAGATGTAACTGTGAGGTAGATATACAGATGTGCTGCAGTCACGCCATACGCCAGGTGTATTGAGGCTGACTAGGTAAATGAGGACACATCTGAAGCTGTTATGAGGCATGATGATAGCTTAAAGATTTCCTACATTAACTTATTCTAGAAATGATGGAACACTGAAGGTTTCTGAATAGAAATATACCTTCCTGATAGAGAGAATGAGCTCGCAGTGAGGACCCAGTTAATTTCTCATTTCTGAAAGTAAAAGTCCTTACCGCAGCCAGTATCTCCAGTACTTTCTGTTAAGTCAGGACATTTAAGGTTAAGCATTTGCTCAGAAAGACAAGTTGCTTGATGTATGATAGCAAATGATTTGCTTGTATGACTTCTCACATAGTATAGCGAGTAGTTAATTTAGATCTTTGCCTTTAGCAAAGTCATTATAATTGTGTATGTTTTATTAATGCTTTTGAGATTGACAGTGTTTAAAATTGCAGAATCCAAAGAATAGCACCGTTTGTGAGCTGGGCTTGGGAGTGCTCCAAGCTAGGGGCACAAGTGTGCCTAATTTTGTACCCAAGTAGGAATAGAGGATCTTACTTTGTAGGATGGGATTATTTGCATGAGCTGGCAGGACTGGTGGTGGCACATATAGAGTTCCATTTAAGAAGAAGTCATAACCCCTTTAGCTCCTGTTATGATGTTAAAAGGAGTTATACTATATGTTCCGCATTTACCGAACAGCAGTGTTTATCAAACAGCTGAAAGCTTTCTCTGTTCTGTTTATGAACGGACTGCTTATGACAGGGGTTATCAAACTCAGTCCTCAAGGCACCCTAACAGTCCAGGTTTTAAGGATATCCATGCTTGTGCATAGATGGTATAATCAAACTGACTGAGGTACTAATGACTCACCTGTGCTTATGTATGGCTATCCTGAATACCTGGACTGCTAGGGTGCCGTGAGGACCAAGTGGCAACCCGTTATTGGCACAGTTAGGCTGCTGCAACTCACCAGAGGACACTGCAGAGTAGGTATAGAGCGCTGAATCTCGCCGGACAGGTAAGAGATGTTAAATACCAATGGCATATTCTAAGTATCACAGTGATACTGAAATATGTCATCTGTATTTGGTATCAGTGTTAAATAGACGTCACCCCATAGTGAGGTACTCTCTGGTTTATGGGTAGACACATCGCCTTTTCTTTCCACCATAAAGATTTAAATTCTCCAGCTGGCCATAGGTGACAGGAAGCCAATCACATCCTGTCCTGGACAGACAGGTGCACTAGTCACACATAAAGAAATAGTACAGGTCTGAATTTCTTATGGTTCATAAATGAGCCATACACTATACAGAATAATAAAAATAATAATCAACATAATAATTGTGTACGGCTGTCCTGTCTCCTCAATTTGAGCGCAGTGGAAGCTTGGGCCCCATGCACCAACTGCTCCCACTGCTAGGGAGACTGGACAGCTTTAGGTGAGAACTGGGCGCTGTGATAAGTATGGGACAAAGCGATGGGGGCCAACGGGGTTAGGGGGGGATGTTATGGCAGAGCCACGATGGAGGGTGGTCGAGATGCAGCTGGGGAGAGGGGGGACGGAGCAACAAACCGGCGACAGAGTGTGGGTGTGTGCGGAGAACAGCAGAGAGGGGGTGGGGCTGAGTGGGGGTGCAGAGACTGAAGTGATTTAGGATATACCTGGTTTGTTATACTAGTAATAAGAATTATTCATTTATATAGTTCCTTTCTCAATAAGTTTCAAAGAACATATTTGCAGAAGGTGATGCAGGCATGTGAAGCTCACTCATTTGCTATTGTAAGTAATCATTCACATCAGTCCCTGCCCCTTTCCCTACAACCTAAATATACACAAACTAGGGTTAATTTTTGTCAGAAGCCAGTTGACCTACCATTATGTTTTGTAAATGGAGGAAACCCAAGCAAGCACAAGCAGAATAGGTGGGATTCAAACCCAAGTGCTGGAAGATAGCAATGCTTCCACTGTGCCACATTGCTGCCCCAAATTGAAGGAACACACACGGATATATATGTGTGTTTGTTTATATACACTCAGTGGTCACTTTATTCGATTCACCTATACATCTAAACATCTTTCAGTCAACCATGTGGCAGCAACTCAATGCATACAAGCATGCAGATATGGTCAAAAGGTTCAGTTGTTGTTCAGACCAACCACCAGTATGGAGGAGAATTCTAAGTGACTTTGACTGTGGAATGATTGTTGGTACCAGAAGGGGTGGTTTGAGTAAATTCCTTATCTCCTTGTATTTTCACATACACAACATTCGCTAGAGTTTATAGAGAATACGTGAGCAAAACAAAACAGTGAGCGGCAATTCTGTGGGCAAAGGCACCATGTTAATGAGAAAGATCAGGGAAGGTTGGTCAGACTGGTTCAAGATGACAGGAAGGTGACAGTAACTTACAACAGTGGTATTCAGAAAAGCATCTCTGAACGCACGGCACGTCATACTTTGATGTGGATGGGCTATAGCAGCAGAAGCCTCAGGGAACTGAGGCTACAAAGGGCACAGGATCACCAAAACTGTACAGCTGAAGATTGGAATACGTCAGCTGGTCTGACCAAACTCTACATCTGCTGCAACATGCAGATGGTGGGGTCAGAGTTTTATGTAACCCGATGAATTCTGTGGATCTATCCTGTCTTTTGTGTCAACATTTCCGGCTGGTATACTGTAAATATATGAAGTATATTTTCTTGGTACACTTTTAGTCCCTTCATACCAATTGAGCACAGGTTACATGTGACAACCTGCATGAGTATTGTTGATGCCCATGTGCTTCCCATTTATGGACAAAGTCTACTCATCATCTAATGCAGGGATGGGGAACCTCTGGCCCGGGGGCCGTATAAGGCCCTTGGAATCATTTGGTCTGGCTCTCTGAAATTTTTCTGCTAGCCTCATCTGGCTAGCAGGGTGCCCAGAATAGCACCCTGCAGCCATAATCTTTGCAGCAGTGCCACCTGGAGTGTCCTTAGGATGTTTCAGATGGTCACACCGCTGCCCTTACAGCTCCCCAGAGCATCATCTGGACGCTTCGGGCATTGCTGTAATCACCGGCCATTGTGATATCGTCCCAGTGTAACATCACATGAAGGGGGCGTGGTCTGCACCAGGCCCGCGAATAATGTTCTATATATCAAAATGGCCCTTGGCAGAAAAAAGGTTTCTCAACCCTGATCTAATGGCTCCAGCAGGATAACCCGCCATGTCACAAAGCACACATCATCTCAAACTGGTTCCATGAGCATGACAATAAGTTTTCCAGCTCCACTGGCCGCCACAGTCATCTGATTTCAGTCCAATAAAGCACCTTTCATACCATTTTATCCAATTATCATATCTGCCTATTGGGAAAACACTTCACTGAAATGGTCAGAATTTGCATCATGTATTTCTCTATATGTGTTGCTAATGTGGCCTTCAGTTCCTCTTCACTATGTTAAACAAATGTTCCCAGATCTAGGGGCCTTGGATCCCCAGTGGTTTTGCCCATTGATACTCATCTAGTTGCTACTCTCCTTACTTCCTTTATGTTCCCATGAATTAAGTTTGAAGTACTGTATTCTAATGATGCATTTTAAAACAACTTAACAGCACAACAAAGAAACAAACAACCAATATCTATCACACAGAGTGACACAGGAAGTCAATCACAAACAATAAGACTTTCTCTGCAAAGTGCACATTGCCATACGCTTCTGTTTGTGCATGTGTATCTGGATTTCCACTGAGACACACACACTAATTCTACAGTGGAACACTTTATGGAGGGGCAGGAGTTTGCGCTGGCAGAGGAGAGGAGTTGGGGATAGCTGAATATGACGTTTCCACATTTGCACAAAGAACAGAGGGTAGCTGTGAAGCTTGGAATTGCACTGGGTAGATTATCCAAACGTGCTAATGCAAAACCAAAGCAACCTGTGGTGCTGATTAACTGCACGTCATAAATGACATCCATAGACATCACTGTCAGTCACACCCATTCAAGTTGGCATCCCCACTCTAAAATATGAAAATAAGTGGAATGTGTTTAATCAGTGACTGAAAACTTCATAGAATGCCAGAGGAAGAATAGGACATTCCAAAATGAAAGGCACACCTACCCTGCACTAATTCAGGTGCACGCTGTTTTCAGAATACTCCATGGGGGAGATGTACTAAGCTCTGGAAAGAGATAAATTGGGGAGTGATAAACTACCAGCCACTCAGCTCCTAACTGTCATCTTACAGTCTGTGTTTGAAAAATGACAGTTATGAGCTGATTGGTTGGTACTTTATATGTCTCTCCAAAGCATAGTACCTCTGCCCCAATATGAACCGATCCTACCTAGCAGTCATGTGATCGTGCTTTTAATTTGTCTGTCTCCCACTCTGAAGCATCCCCAGCATCAGAACAGCCTACAGGAAGGAGATGTGACTTGAGGCAGGACAGGCCTGGACCCACAGACATATACAGTAGCATTAAGCACCATTCAATGTAGAGTGCATTAATATGCTTGTAATCTTCCATGATCAATGTACATAATGTACTGTACTGGATTGCTTTCATTGTGTAACAAGAGGTAAATTATAACTGATTAGTTGCTGTGTTTCAGTGCAAATTTTGCATCTAAGTACAGCTTTCGTAAATAAGACAACTGTGAATACAAACATTTGCTGTAACATGCTAGTTTGTTAATAAAATGCCCTCATCCAAACTTTTTTCAATTCCCCTATCCTTGAAATATAATAACAGCACCATTGCTGCTAGTACCTACCTATGTACTATAGTTTAATATGAAAAAGCTGGCACCTTTTAAGTAGTACATTCATGCATTGGCCAAGGGAAGTATGTACATCACCTTTATCACAGCACTGAAATCTGGTACCTTGCCCTTAGTAGAATGTGATATAACTTACTGTCAAGGCCCATAAACCTGTGAATACTGTAATTACTGCCTATGACTGGTATTTCAGTATTATTGGCACCTACAAACTCAATGCTTGGAACGGTTCAGCTGACATTACAAGCTCTGTTTCCTGACAGGTATCTGCAGCAGTTGTGATTATAACCCCTGAGAGCTGTTGATCCTGACAGGTGACATGTGACACTGAGCTTGCTCTCTGCAGCCAGCCACATAAATCATTCTGGATTATGAATGCACACAAGAGGCACTGTTTGACAGAATAAAGTGTTCTTGTCTAGACTTTAGTCTGGAAACCTACAGGCAAATATATATATATATATATATATATATATATATATATATATATATATATATATGTATATATGTATATACATATACACACACAGTATATATATATATATATATATATATATATATATATATCACAGCTCGGGTGTGACTTGGATCCCACTTCAAGGCCGAATGTCATACTCCCTACGTCGGATTCTCGCTAGGGATGTGCGCCGGACCATTTTTGCCGGATTTGGATATGGTTCTAATTCGTCGCCCGGCTTTGGATTTGGATTTGCCAAACTGTGGTGACTGGCTTTGGATTTGGATTTGCATTTTTTGCCAAAATTTGCAAAAAAATCTAAAATGACATAAATTGGGCTTTTTTTTTCTTCCTAGAGTGTTATTTACCTCAATAACATTAATTTCCAGTCATTTACAGTCAATTTAGACCACCTCACAGCTTAAATGATTGTTTTCACCATTATTGGCCAAGGGTTGCAGTGAGCTGACTGGTTACCAAGCGTCAGAGCAGCGGCGCAGTGGCACAGACACCACAGTTTAAAGCACATCTATGAAACTATGCCACACAGCAGTGGCAGAAATGAAAGGTAGTGCTAGATGGAATTGTCTTTGGGCCCTCCCACCCACCCTTATGTTGGATCTTAAAAAGGACATGCACACTTTAACAAACCAAGCATTTCAGCGACAGGTACTGCCACTTTGTGGCTGAAGTGCTTGGTTTGTTTGGACCCCCACAAAAAAAATCTTCCAATCTACTAAAGGCAACAGGTCTACAGTGGCATGATGTCACCACCACTGCCATCCTCACCCTCATCAGTGTGCACATCATCCGATTCCTCACACAATATCAGTACATCCCCGCTGGAATCCACCATTACAGAAGTATCTGTACTGTGGCGTGATTGGCGGGAAAGGTTTTCCTCGTGAAACTTCCAGTTCATGTTAATGAACATCATTTTTTCTACATTTTGTGGAAGTAGCCTCCTTCGTCGTTCGCTCACAAGGTTCCCGGCTGTACTGAAAACTCTCTCCGAGTACACACTGGAGGGTGGGCAGCTTAAGTAATGCAAAGCCAGTTTATACAAGGGTCTCCAAATTGCCTTTTTTTTCTTCCAGTATTCGAATGGACTCTGTGACATGTCTACGTGTACGGTGTCCTGAAAATAATCCTCCACCATTCTTTGGATGGTAATCATATTAGATGGAGTTACGGTAGAGGTGTCATTGGTGTTGGGAAAATCTTTTAGACCCAACCAGATGTCAAAATGTTGATTTGACTTATCTGCACCACCACTGGGTCTTTTGGAAAAGGTGATTTTTTTTCTGGCTGCTGCTGGAGAAACCGTAGGAGGAGACGTCATCGTAGTGCCATGTGTCACTTCAGCTGCCAACTTGCTCACCAGGAGCGCTTTGGTTCTTTTAAGATCTGGGTCAGTTGTAAAAAAAGACACAGCATACGACTTGAACCTAGGATCAAGCATGGTTGCTAAAATATAATGATCAGATTTCAAGATCTTGGCCACCCGTGGATCCTGGCGAAGCGAACAAAGGACTTGATCTATCAGTCCAGCATACTTTGCGAAATCACTTTGTTTAATCTCATCCTCCAATTTCTCCAGCTGCTTTTCCAAAAGCGAAATCAGGGGAATCACCTTACTCAAGCTAGCAGTGTCAGCACTCACTTCACAAGTGGCAACTTCAAATGGTTTGAGAACAGGGAATGTGTTGGAATTCACCCAGCTGTAATGCTTTCACTATATTTGTAGCGTTGTCAGAAATCACAATTCCTGAGGAGAGTCCAAGTGGGGTAAGTCATGTTTCTATGACATCTCTTAGTTTTTCTAAGAGGTTTTCAGCGGTATGCCTCTTATTGAATCCGGTGATGCACAGAGTTGCCTGCCTCTGAATGAGCTGGTGTTGTTTGTTAGATACTGCTGCTGCTGCTGAAGGTGATTCACCCACCCAGTGGGCCGTCACAGTCATGTAATCTTTAGTTTGTCCACTACCGCTTGTCCACATATCTGTGGTTAAGTGGATAGTGGGTACAATGGCATTTTGCAGGCCAATAATTAGGTTCTGTTTAACGTCCTGGTACAGCCGAGGAATGGCTTTTCGGGTAAAATGAAACCGAGATGGAATTTGGTACCGGGACACATGACCTCAATTAACTGTGTAAATCCCACTGCATTAATTACGGATATTGGACGCAGATCTAATATTAGCATAGCTGTCATGGCGTCAGTGATCCGCTGTGCGACAGGCTGAGAGCTGTCATACTTGCTTCCCCTTTCAAGAGATTCTTTAACAGTCAATTGTTTTTTTGGTATACTACTAGTAGTCTTCTTGGTCCACTTCTGGGATGAAGATCCACCAGCAGCAGCAGGCCTAGTGCTCAAAGATTCAGTTTCTTCTGAGGTGTCCTGGAAATTGGAGGAGTCACCGTGACTTAGCATTAACAAATTGGATGTTGTACTACCACTGATCATTCCTGAGGATATTGAGGAGGAAGGTGTTGTTGGCGGAGATTGCAGGTGCTGGGATCAAGTAGAGAGAAGGCATCTAGCTAATGCTGGACTGCTTGTTGTTATTTTTTTAGCAGTAGTTTCTGTTATCAAACACCTGTCATGAGCTCGCTGCAGATGACGTAATAGCGTAGAGGTTCCTAGATGCTTAACGTCCCTACCTCTACTAACTGTGGTCTCACAGAGGCTACAAATGGCTTGACAAACGTTGTCAGGGTTTGGGTAAAAGTAATTCCACACAAAAGATGTGGATTTGTTGGTTCTATGTCCAGGCATGGCAATGGCCTTCTTATCTTGGCCAAGAGCTGCTTCCACTGGTGCCTGACTTATACAAATAATATCCTCATCCTCAACATCCTCATTAGTGCCAAGGTCAGCTGCACATATATTCCCCTCATCCTCTAGCAATTCCAGGGTTGTATCCTCAATTTCTATGTCCTCAGCAATACTGCTCATCCCCACAACTACAGATGGAAAAGAAACTGTGGAGGGCGGCTTCTCTGAAAGGTCAGGCTTACACATAGCAATGCCACTCGTGGACCCACTTAGACTCTCCTCAGGGATTTCTGACATTTGTGTTTCAAAAAACACAGTTTGATCTACTGCCTTATTGGTTTTAAATTTTTTCACACTTCTATAGTCTGCTTGAAAAGGTCTTTTATGAGAGGCACAAGATGCCTCACTGACAGTTGCAGAACCACCACTCAGAAATAAAGGGCAAAGCCTGAGTCTTCCCTTGCCGCTACGTGTGGTGAATGGTATGTTGCCAATTTTCTGTTTTTCTGCAATAGTTGTAGTCTTTAGAGGTTTTTTTTTTGTCTTTACCCCTGTGAAATCTAAATTTTTTGATTTCAGGTTCCCTACATTTTTAAAGCCTCTACGCCCTTGAGCATCAGCTTTAGATGAAAGTGATGGACTTCCAGCCGCTGCAATGCTAGCATTTGCTTGTTGTTTCTGCTCTCCTCTCGGTTCATTCTCGTGATCCATATTAATTTATCACTATGAACTGGAGTCACGGAGCTTGTATACACACAGTGGGCTATGCCCTGTCACGGAGCTTGTATAATACACTCAGTGGGCTTATGCCCTTTCACGGAGCTTGTAGAATAGACACAGTGGACTATGCCCTTTCACGGAGCTTGTATGCACTCACTGGGCTTATGCCCTGTCATGGAGCTTATGTAATACACACAGTGGGCTTATGCCCTTTCACAGAGCTTGTATGCACACAGTGGGCTTATGCCCTGTCACGGAGCTTGTATAATACACACAGTGGGCTTATGCCCTTTCACGGAGCTTGTATGCACTCACTGGGCTATGCCCTTTCACGGAGCTTGTATAATACACTCAGTGGGCTAAGTCCAGTCACAGAGCCTGTATAATACACACAGTGGGCTAAGGGGGTCATTCAGACCCGTTCGTGAGCGTCAGGACGCTCGCAAGCGGGTCGATGTTCCCCACTGCGCATGCGCACGACGGAGGGAGCTCATCACTAATTCTCGCGAGAGTTATAGAAGGTGCCGCGACCGGGACTCTGCGCCATTTCATACTCTGCACGCACGCTGAGCATCTGTTCTGTGGCTACTCTGTGGCTATGTCCAGACTCCAGACTAGTGGCTATGCTGTTAAGTGACTGTAGGGGGCACACTGCACGCTGATGTATGCTGCGCTACTTTGCTAAGTAAAGTGGCTGTGGTAGCCTGTGGCCAGACTCCAGACTCGCAACAAGTGACTGTGCTGTTAAGTGACTGTGCATAGGGGGCACACTGCATGCTGATGTATGCTGCACTACTCTACTGATTAAAGTGGCTGTAGCCTGTGTCCGACTCCAGACTCACAAGTGGCTGTGCTGTTAAGTGACTGTGTATAGGGGGGCACACTGCACGCGCTACTCTGCTGATTAAAGTGGTTGTGTCCAGACTCACAAATGGCTGTGTGTACAAGGCATGCTGATGTATGCTGCGCTGTACTCATGCCCATCTGCTCCAGTGTAAAAAAAAAAGTAAAATAATAATAATATTTAAAATAAAAAGTAAAAAAAAAAGTAAAAAAAAAAAAAGAATACAAGTTTAAAAAACTTTTTTTTGTGCTGTATCCCACTGTGTACTATATACTGTACAAGCACTATGACTTCTTGGGCCTTAGCCCTCTGTGTATACAAGCACTGTAACTCCTTGGGCCTTAGCCCTCTGTGTATACAAGCACTGTGACTCCTTGGGCCTTAACCCTCTGTGTATACAAGCACCAGGGCTGGATTAAGGTTTGTGGGGCCCCTGGGCAACAAACATGTGGGGGCCCCTATTAAATATGGACGAAATGGGGACCGTATCGCTCGTAAGTGGTAGATTGACAAACAGCGCTAAGCTTAGCGCTGTTTGTTAAATACTGAAAGGAGGACATTTAGCGAGTGACATAACCCCTTTAGCACTGTCTCCCCAGAGAAATCAAACTTCAAGCACACACAAGAAAGAAAACACACAATATACACCCACAGAAAAATAAACACACATATTAGGCACCCACATGAAATATTACTCACCAGTTGTACAATCTTATCCCCCTGATTCACATTACACCACATAGTACTAGTGCCCCTTATTCATGTTATGACACACAGTAGTGCCCCTTTTACACAATGACCACAGTAGTGCCCATTATACACAATGCCCACAGTAGTGCCATTAATACACATAGGGCCTGATTCAGACCCGCTCACAAGCTGGTCGGTGGTGGGGCACCGTGCACGGGGAGCGTGCGCACTGCGCGTGCATAAGAAATCACTTGCTCCGGTGCTCGCAAACAAAACGGGGCGGCTGTCGATGTTGGTCGACAGCTCGCCCCGTTTAGTAGGCGGGGAGGGGGGGTGGCTGGCCAAACGGAGGCGTTCCCAAAGGAACGCCTGCCGTTTGAGGGCGGCCCTACTGACATCACTCGTGATGTCAATAGTGAGCTTCCTGCTCTCTTAGAGCAGGAAGCTCACTGGGGCTTGCTGTGGAACAGACCTTACCACAAGGGTCTCATTGCAAGCCCGATGGTTGCGACCATCGTGACCATCACCTGGCCGCTCGCAAGAGCTGTGGGTGGTTAGTGAGCTGCCTGGAGGCCGGCCAAAAAAAACCCAAACAGGCCGCCCAGATTCAGAGCGAGCGCTCCCAGAAAGCGTCCGGCTCTGAATCAGGGCCATAATGCCTACATTAGTAGTGTCTCTTACACAATGCCCACAGCAATAGTGCCCCTTATGCAATGCCCCCAGTAGTGGTGCCCCTTATGCAGTGCCCCCAGTAGTGGTAGTGCCCCTTATGCAGTGCCCCCAATAGTGGTAGTGCCCCTTATGTAGTGCCCCCAGTAGTTTTAGTGCCCCTTATGCAGTACCCCCAATAGTGGTAGTGCCCCTAATGCAGTGCCACCAGTAGAGGTAGTGCCCCTTATGCAGTGTCCCCGGTAGAGGTATTGCCCCTTATGCAGTGCCCCCAGTAATGACAGTGCCCACAGTGGTAGTGCCCCTTTTGCAGAGCCCACAGTAGTGGTGCCCCAAAGAGTGGTGCCCCTTATGCAGTGCCCACTATGCAATGCCCCCTGTGGTAGTGCCCCCAATAGTAATGCCCCCTGTATAAATGCCCCCACTAGTAATGTCCCCAGTAGTAGAGCCCCAAATAGTAATGCCCTCTGAGTAATGCCCCATATAGTTATGCCCCAGTAGTAATGCCCCCCCGAGTACTGTCCCCAGTAGTAGTGCCCCTATAATGTATCTGCTTGCACACACACAAAAACAACAACTAATACTTACCTTAAGCCCCGCTCCTGCTGCTGTCTGGTCTGCCTAGCTGCTCCTCTGAACTATGGGAGAGACGTCATGATGTCTCTCCCATAGTGCACTGCGGGAGCCAGAAGCCGAAGCTCAGGAGTGAGCACCAGTCTCCGGCTGCCGCTGTGGAGAGGGAGCCGGGCGCCAGCTGGTAACAAAATCTCAGCAGGCGCCCAGCAAATAGAGCCTCCCTGTAGCATCGGGGTTAGGTGGGCCGGCAGAGGCGGAACTGGTTCCATCTTCCATTCTGGCCAACTTTAAACCCGGTGGGTGTGGGGGCCCTTAATGTGTGGGGGCCCAGAGATGACTGCCCCTGTCGCCCCCCCCCATTAATCCGGCCCTGACAAGCACTGTGACTCCTTGGGCCTTAGCCCTCCTACTATACAAGCACCGTGACTCGATGGTCCCTGACTGCGCATGCGCCGCCCCCGCATGCGCGAGACCCGTACTGCGACGGCAGCTCCATCGCAATGGGTCTCGCTACAAGACGGGGCGGCTGTCAATGTTGATTGACAGCTCGCCCCGTTTTGTAGGCGGGGAGGGGGGGTGGCTGCACAAACGCAGGCATACCCTTAGGAACGCCTGGCGTTTGTGGGCGGCCCTACTGACATCACTCGTGATGTCAGTAATGGACTCCTCTATTAAAGCAGGTAGTCCACTCGGGCTTGCGAGAGCTGAGACCCTACCACAGGGTCTCCTCGCAAGCCCAATGGTCGCGATAATCGCGACCATCGCCAGGCCGCCCGCAAAAGCTGTGGGTGGTCTACCACAGCTTAGCGAGCAGCCTGGAGGCCGAATAGAAAATAAATAAAATCCCCGGCATGATTCAGAGCGAGCGCTCGCAAACAGCGACGGCTCAGAATCAGGCCCTTAGCCCTCTGTGTATACAAGTACTGTGACTCTGCTGGCCGTACCCCACTAGGTGGGTGGGAGGGCCCAAGGACAATTTCATCTTGCACTACCTTTCATTTCTGCCACTGCTGTGTTGCAATGTTTCATATATGTGCTTTAAACTGCTGTGCCTGTGCGGCTGCTCTGTCGCTTAGTGACCAGCCAGCTCGCTGCAACCTTTGGCCAATAATGGTGAAAACCATATTGTGAGCTGTCATATGGTCTAAATTGTCTGGAAATTAATGTTATTGAGGTTAATAATACTCTAGGAACAAAAAAAAAAGCCCAAATGATGTGATTTTAGCTTTTTTTTAATGATATTTGTAAAAAATCCCCCTACCCTGAGTTATGCCTTCCTAAAAATCCCCCACAGAGAACAGCAGAAAAGTGGTCCTGAGAGTGACAGAAAAAACTGACAGTTGGAACTTTAGATTACTCCAAAATCCTAATATTTTATGTTTTTGCCCTGAAATTTGGCATGCAGCACCAAATGACACTTCTACCCGCCCATCGGTACCTCCAACAGCTTTTGAGGTGTAGCCCCTTAAACACCATGCCCCTTCCCCTCTGGAGTTCTCTATGGGAGAATTCAGTTTTTTTAGATACACCGTTAATATAAGAGCACGACTGTCTATCAATCAATCTATCTATCTCTACATATCTGTGTGTGTGTATATATATATATATATATATATATATATAATATATATTATATACACACACACAGATATGTAGAGATAGATAGATTGATACATAGACAGACATGAAAGTTCCCTGCATATATAGAGATTTCTTTGTACCTTATGCAAGTTGCTGGAGTTGCTTCCATAGGCTTGATAATATCTTCTACATTATATTCTAATGTCACTGCTGTGTTCAAATCACAGTGATTGTGTTCCTCAGTCATCAAGGACAGAGCTTGTCTGAGGCTGGAGGGTAAGAGGATGGCTGCCAGTGCTGCTACAGTCAGAACCATAGTCTGGATGGCAGGACAAGCGAAGTTTGAAATAATTGTAATTACACTTTGCGCAATGGTAGGGCCGGCCCTGCATAAAGGCCACATGTGCATGACCACTCTGTACTGTTGGAGACGTTTTTGCTACCTAATGTGTGCTTCAGTGCAGTAGCGTATCTGTAATTGGTGCAGCTGCTAGCACGATAGAGGAATCACTGGGAATATAGCGCCAGCGCTGGCACAAGGGGGGAGGGACCCACTTGGACACCGCACACGGGCCCCCTCCTCTTATAAGATGTCCTTGGTCTTGAGTGGAAATGAGCCAGTTATGTGATTTGTAATGCGCTCATATGTCTCCGTCTTCTGTGGGTGCAACTCCACTGCTGCTGACAAGGTTTTGTGTTATATCTCTATGTAGGCTAGGGCAGTAAGGGTGTGCGAGCGGTGCTGCTGTGCAGTGCCTAGGGTCAGCACAATTGCTCCCCTGTAGAACCAGCATTTGGCTTGCAGATTGTGTAGAACGACAGCCTGCAGCCTAGAGAAGACCAGAGTGTCCTTGCTTCTTCTTGGCCTGGCAGCAGCTGGCACACTTATGATAGCGCTAAGTGTCCCAGGTATTACTAAGGGGAGAGGGCACTTACCGTCAGGTGTCTTATCCAGCACTGATACCGCCTCCTGTAGCTACCGGTATCTGCTTCTCCTCACTGGAGAAGCAGGATTTGAGCTGTGACAGTTTGGACGTTTGTTAATAAAGTTTGTTAAAAAAAAAACCTCCTCTCTCCTTCCTATGTACGAGATTCCAGAGGTCTCGTGAGTCCTGTGTCTCTACTATGCTGCTTACACCACCGAGGGGGTGACTTAACGTTCACCCTCCTCGGCGGGTCTATTATTAGTAATACCCGCGGTAGCCAGCTCCTGCTTCACAGCAGTAGCAGGTGAAGCAGGAGTGGAATTAACTCCACACTATGTGGAGTCTTAGTAAATAGACCCCTATGTCACTGAACCATCAGTAGCCAGAACTTTCACACTGGCCAGCTCCCATCCGGATACTAGTGCGGACTATTCCACCAGACCATCAGTAGTCAGAGCTCTCACACTGGCCTGCTCCCATCCAGATACTAGTGCGGACTATCCCACCAGACCATCAGTAGCCAGAGCTCTCACACTGGCCTGCTCCCATCCAGATACTAGTGCAGACTATCCCACCAGACCATCAGTAGCCAGAGCTCTCACACTGGCCTGCTCCCATCCAGATACTAGTGCAGACTATTCCACCAGACCATCAGTAGCCAGAGCTCTCACACTGGCCGGCTCCCATCCAGATACTAGTGCAGACTATTCCACCAGACCATCAGTAGCCAGAGCTCTCACACTGGCCTGCTCCCACTCGTATACTAGTGCAGGCCATGCCACCGGACCATCCTCACTGAGCTTTTTATCTGCCAGGATATCAACCCAGCGTCTTTCACCATACAATTGTGTGGTTATCCGCCACAGACAGTGCTGACTGTCTACACTTGGTACAGGGCATGCTCGAAGCTCATTCCTGCAGGACAGCCACAAAAGGGCCCCAGCGTGCAGTGCCATGCCTCCCGCGATTAGGCCACGCCTTATTTACACGGGCCAGCACGGGTCACTTGTATCAGACCTCGCCTTTTTAATTTTTTTTACATGTATTACGTACTTTTTTCTTGTATTTTCAGTCTTAATTCAATATGAGTATAATAAATTGTTGGTACAGATGTAGGCTTATTTTCAACATCCATTCCTAATATAATTTGAAGATTTACATTGCTGCAAGACAGGTTGCTCTTTACATTTAATGTAAGGTATCCAAAATTTCTCCCATAGGGTGCTAGTAGACCAAGGGCCTGTTCTGACCTATATCCAAGCACCCTGAAGGATTTATTTGATAACAGGAACATTGTTATATGATTTTTGTTCACAGTATCCTTTATATAAATTGGAGCTACAGTGCATATGCTAATATACCACCACATTTTTATTCCTTTTTATTGATATTGGTTCTTATGTGAACATTAGATTAAACCTGTATAATATTAACTCCACTCTTATTGTTTAGAAATGTAAAGATATATGTTTTTAGTGGTCTTATAGTGCTTGCATTTGTCTATATTGCACCTAAAAAAGTCTGTGTCATTGGAACCCTTACCACAGTTATCACATCACTCCTGAGGTGGCAGTAATCCATGTGGGCATCATACAAAGCTTTTATGCAATTCAAACTCTTCTGAGTGTCACACAATTAACATAGTTTTTTTTTCTTTTCAGTCAGATACTGTTTTGTAAATTATTAATGTGACTGGACACTCTTGCTATATTTCCCTCAGCACACTTTAAAATTGTAAAGGAGAAAAGTGGGTAAAAGTAATTATAGAGTAAGACCATATTCCTCATTCTTTAAGCTGCAGAGCTATATATGCAGTGGGTATCCTGTTAGTTGCTTTTCATTTTACCCTTGTATGTTTTATTTTCATATATTGCTAATTGCACATTGTAACCTATGAAGTGCATCCAAGATGACTGCCTTGCCTGGTCCTCACTTGAGCAGAATAAACAATGCTTGGTTCTGATGATTTAGCAAGGATTTCTTCTAATACAGTCTTTTTAATCTGTAGTGCACCTAAAATGGTTGCCTCACCTGGATCCTTGTGAGTAGGATGAATAATCCTGGGAATTGATGACCCAAAATGGCTGTTCTTTATATTTTATTCATGGTTTATGTATTTTATGAAAATGTAAACCTTTATATTATGTTCATATAGTATCTGTAAAGCACATTGAGTCCTATTTGAGAAAAGTGCTATATAAATGTAATATTATTATTATTATTATTTTGTATTTTATAATTATTATTGTTACTACTTATGAGGAGTTTATCACCCGTATATGATATTATTGACTTGCATTAATCTCTTACATACAAATATAATGTTTCCCTACCAATTCTTGGTTATATATTACTCAGAGACATGAATCCATTCTCATAATTTCTCCATAAATCCCTCTCATTTATATTGTCACCTCAGTCTTTAGGTTCTAAGCCTGCAGATCTTACACTTTTACCTATACTTTATCTAAGTTGAGCCTTCATCCTCTCAGCATCCCAACCACCGTATTACTTTCCATTGCAAACTCTGCTCTCATTTACCTCACCAGGCCTAACTGCTACCTCTTTACCCTAATGAGAGCATTTATTAATAAAAAATAAAGACAACTTCAAGCAAAATATATTGAAAAGAAAAAATAATTTAAGCTTTTATTTCAAATAAAATATATATTTTTTTTATTTACTCTGCATTATAAAATAGAGAATTCTGGACCAAGATTGATCCAGAATTCCTATACTCTTGTCCTATAACAGGAACAAGATGGTGGAAGCCTCATGACTCACAAAGAATCGTCCTTCAGCACTCAGTAGAGGAAAAACCCCCTGTGGAGGAAACCTCTGGGGACCCATGGCTGAAGGACTGCCCTTCCCTCTAGGTATTAAGAGGCTATGCAGAGTTTGCCCAAATAACCCACCCACCACCAGGGCAGTAACTAGGGGTGTGTGAGCAGTGCAGCCGCACAGAGCACAGCGCTCTGTGGGCGACACCGACGCTCACCCACAGCTCCTGCATTTGGCTAGCAGGGTGCCTGTAACGGAACCCTGCTGCCAGAATCTCTGCAGCAGTGCCGCCTGGAGAGTCCTTAGGACGCTCCAGACAGTCACACTCTGCCCTTACAGCACCCCGGAGCATCCTGAGGATTGCTGTAATCACCCGGTCCCGGCACCGGGTACAGGCCACGCCCCCTCCACGTAAGGTCATATGGAGGGGGCGTGGCCTGCACCAGGCGACGGGAGCACTAGCTACGGCACTGCCCACCACTAACCTTGCATAACCCGGTCAGCCCTTCTGTCACCTCAAATCTGCTATTTTGACCTAATACCCAGCTGGTGAAAAACGCATCTGTACGTCGATGGTGAGCACATGTCCACGGTGAGAGAGACAGAAAAGAGAGAGACAGACAGGGGAAGTGGTCATGGGAGGGAGAGAGACAAACAGAGAGGGGAAGAGGGGGCGGGAGAAGAAAAGACCCTAGCACCCTAGTATTTATTTAGAGCTCCATTTGAGAAAGAGTCATAACTCCTTTAGCAGTAATTTCTGGTGCTAAAAGGGGTGATGACTGCAGGGGCGTATTTATAATGGGTGCCTGCAGCCATGTTATACTTACCACTCTGGAGCCCCACGTCGGCGCCGGTGTCAGCGTTGTAAAAACACCTGGTTAGTGGCCGCCATGTGCCCAGAGTCTATCAGTGCGGCGCTGCCAGCCAATGGACTGAGAGGAGGGGGCCCGTGATGGAGACTGCACATGGGCCCCCTCCTCTCTTGAAACACCCCTGGATGTCTGCAATGATATATTTAGCAAACAGCTCTAATGCTGTTTCTGAAGTTCCCACAGGGTGTGAGCTCTATGCGCAAACGCAGACAGTCGTCATGTATGTGCATTAGTCAGTGACCCAGGATTAGGCTGCCAGCAACACAGCAGAGAATACCGTGGAGAAGGAGGACACCGCTGGACAGGTAAGTGATGGTAAATACCAGCGGCACTTTTGTATGCATCAAAGTGACATGAAACAAAATATGCCAGCGGCATTTAGTATCACTCTCAAATGGAGCCCAAAGTACAGTATAATCTAGATGTAACATTTACTAATGACAGTATTGGATAAAAACAAATGACTAAAGCACAATATATATAATTCTCTCACACCTCATTAATAACAATGGAACAGGCCGCAATATTTGCATACCGGACTTAGGAGGTAGAGTGTAAAGAATTTAATTAGGAACAGCATAGTCCTATCCAGCACACACCTACCAGTTGGAGCACTGTGTAAAGGATGTAATTAGGAACAGTATAGTCCCTACCAGACAGCACCCACCTAACATCTATAAGAGATGTCCCAGATACAGCCACTTTGGGCTATGAAGTAATGATACTGTCCCTCTAGGTGTGAGATTCTGTTTTTACCCAATACTGTCCTGTCCCCAAGGTCATAAGTCATATATTATAGTAGTCACGCACCGTCTGCCGAGGCATGGAACTAAGCTGCCCTTATCTTTGTCCAGGAACTAACCTTATGCAAGTATCTTCTTCTGCTGGTGTGTTGTGCAGTGTCAGTGAACTGGTAGTGTATGAGAGAAGCAGCAACAGCAAAGCCCTGATACAGGCAGTTACAGAGGCGTCACTAGGGTTGGTGTCACCTGGTGCTGTAATGCATGGTGACACCCCCCCCCTCCACCCAAAAAAAAAAAATTGAGACCAAGATGCGCAGCGCCGCAAACTTTTCCCCCTTACCTGTCCAGCATTCACACTGTGCTCCTCCCAGGATGCCGGGCGCACCCGGCGGGCGTAATGATGCCACGCCCGGTATTCTGGGTAGCAGTGCTTAAAGTGGTCCTAGAGACGTGGTGGAACGACCGCCCCATCCTCAGCAATTTATCAATAAAAGGACAGCATGCGCCTAAGGCATATGGTGCAAAAAAGGGGGTGATCTCGAAAGAAAATGGCATGTTCATACAATACTATCCCCAATTCAAATTACAACGCACAGTAGCACAATCTTATTCACATTACACCGCACATAGTACCCCTTATTCACATTGCACCATAAATTAGTGTCCCTTATTTATGTTACGACACACAGTAGTGCCCCTTTTACACAATGCCCACAGTAGTGCCCTTTTTATATAATGCCCACATTAGTGACCCTTATACACAATGCCCATAGTAGTGCCCCTTAAACAATGCCCCCAGTAGTAGTGCCCCTTATGCAATGCCCCCTGTAGCTCTGCCCATTTAAGCAGTTCCCCCTTAAGTAGTGCCGCTTTATGCAATGTACCCTGCAGCTGTGCCCAATATGCAATGCCCCCTATATTATAGCCCATCATGCAATGCCTCCTGTATTAGACCCCCATATACTGTGCCCCCAGTAATGCCCTTACACAGTGGCCTCAGTAGCGTCCCTTATGCAGTGCCCCTTATACAGTACCCCAGTAGCGCCCCTTATGCAATGCCCCTTATATAGTACCCTCAGTAGCACCCCTTATACAATACCCCAGGAGCTCCCCTTATGCAGTGTCCCCAGACAGTAATGCCCCTTATGCTGTGCCCCCAGTAGTACCCTTATACTGTGCCCCCTATACACTATCCCCAGTAGTGCCAATATGCAGTGGCCCCAGTAACGCTGCTTATGCTGTGCCCCCACCCCTGTGCAGTACTACTTACCTTCCTTTATGAAGTCCAGGCTGGCTTGTCCGGGTGGCGGGCACACACCTCCTTCTTCTCCTTCCCAGAATGGAAAGGTATATTTCCCCTTCAGCCGGCGTGCCACGTGCCTGATGACGTCACCGCGGCCAGCGGCCAGCGGCCAGAGCCACGCAAAGAGAGATGCTCTGTGCCTGTGTGTGGCTCTGAACGCCGGCCGCGCCGCAGTGAGAGACTTAACTCACCCGCAGCGGCGGCTGCAGGGCCAGTCCATTTGGGGTCGGCAGGGGGTGTGCGGGCAGCGTACGGGTCTGTGGATGGGGTGCGGCCCGCATGTGTGTGTGTTGCTCTTTTTGGTGTCACCCTCTTGAAGGGTGACACCCGATGCGGGCCGCACCCCCCGCACCCCCCTAGTGACGCCACTGGGCAGTTACCATTATGACATCACAGCATGACTTCACACAAGACTGGTTATTTCTGGTTTGAGGCCCCAGGTGTCTTTTCTATGACTGACCTAAGGGAAATGTGATGTCACTCCTTATTTATAACTATTACATTAGACAACAGAATATTATTTTTATGGCAAGGTTTCCCTACTAATCTTTAGCTATATAGAGCTTTGTATGAACCCAACTTCACTGTGGTTTTGTTGTTTTTTAATGTTACAGTGTATCAGTGATCACCTTAATTAAGGACCTCCCTCAGAAGTATTGTTATACTTTTAATTAAACATCATATTGGCCATAAAACCCAACTCCCATCCTTTCCCTTCCCTGTTAGGATCTGCAGAGCAACTATGGAAAATGTTGTAGAAGTTCATTTAAAAAAATAAAATATTATAATAATTAACAGTTGTCAAAACTTAGGGTAGGTTTAGATTAGTCCTTAGGTGACACCTACAGTTCAGTAGGCGGAGAAGCAGCTGAAATATGTCAGACTCTGTGGGTTTAGTCAAGAGTGGTGAGGCTGGAGTAGGTCACTGTAGGTGGTAATGGAAGGAAGTATAGGTCTTTAAAGCATGAGTACATTATGGGGTTTATTCATGTTAGTTAACATTCTAATTCGACGTGAGCGCCGGAACAATTCATCATTGCTCCAGCGGAGAGACAGCTGATCTGAAAATCAGCTATCTCCCCCCGAAGCTTTTGGGAGAGTGAGACAAGTGCGCATGCGTGACCTACAGGTGCACAAGAGCCCTGACGTCCTGTGGAAGGAACCTTTCGGATCCCTCTTCACGACATCGGTCTCCTTCCCATAGGGAAGAAACGGGTAGCAGTAGCAAACGCCATCTGAAGATGGCGAATACTACCGCAATCAAGCTCCGAAAAAATAATATTTTCGGAGCTTGATGAATTCTGTCCCCATACAAGTGTATAACGACAGCGGGCCATTCCGCCAGAAGAAGGTAAGCAGGAGATATCTGTGATACTAGTGCATAAGGACAGCGGGCCATTCCGCAAGAAGAAGGTAAGCAGGAGATATCTGTGATATCTCCTGCTTTACCTTCCTGATGAATGGCCCGAACACTTAATTTTTACAATTGCAGGTGAAAATGTGTATTTTTACCTGCTTTTGTAAAAATGAAGTGATGATGAATAGGCTCCCTAGTGATGATGAATAGGCTCCTATATGAGAGAGGGATATCCCACCTGAGATTAAATACTGTTTTCAATAATGTTTATGTATACAAACCATACATGCCTACCCTCCCGGTTTTCACGGGAGGTTCACGATTTTTGGGGTAACCCCCCACACCCCTGGAAGGGTAAGCACTTCTCCCACATTCTGCCCACTTCCTAGTGAAGCGGGCAGAATGGGGACATTTTCCGCGGCAATCGCGGGTCCCTGTTTAGGGGGCGTGGCTTAATTACGCGATTCTCAGCGAATCGTGTCATTTAGCCCTGTCCCTTATTAAATGTTAAGCCATTTTGACGTGAAGGGGGCGGGGCTTACTGTCGCGAACCGTCAGGCCCCGCCCCCGTCACAGCCCACCTGCTTCTCCTACCAAGGCTTCTCCCGGGGAGGGGAAGCCAAAGGTAGGCAACTATGATACAAACCATTCAGATATGACAGTTATGAGGTGTGTTTGCCATATAAATCTCACTGAAAGGGGCCTGTTCATCATGACATAATGATCACCTGTTCCTCATGGCATAATGATCACTAGTGATAATTTATGTTTTAAACTCGCTGCGAGTTTAAAAAATGTTTTGGAGGCATTCATTATGCCTCACTAACAAAAGTATCACTTCCGAAAAGCTGCTCTTTGTGTGGAGTCAGCTTTTCGGGAAAGTGATACTTTACCTCCTACAGGTGAGGTATCCATAAGGACTTCCTCACTGCGTCTGCCCTCCCTTCTCTAATGCCCGCTGTCTTCCAACCCTCGCGGCCTCCGGTGTCCGATCCAGCCCCCCTCCCACCCTCCATGCCCTCTAGTGACCAATATGCCCCCCCCCTTCTCTGCTGGCTGCAGTGATTGGTCTGGCATGTAAATCTTCACAGGCTGTCGTGTAGACAGCAGCCTGTGAAGATTATCGGGGCCTATACACAATGGCGGCTCCAAAGGTCAGGCTGCAGTGCAGTCCAAAATGCAAATAAGGGAGCCACACCAACTGTCACCCCAAACGCTGCCAAACATCGCCGACTCACTGGCAGTTGGTTTGGTTCCCCTATTTGAATTTTGAACTTCGCTGCAGCCCCACTTCTGGAGCCACCACTGGCTGTACGCCATCTCAGGGTGGCGTACAGTTTCTCAGTCAAGTTCCAAAAAAAAAAAAAAAAGCATTTTCAGAACTTAATGAATTTCATAATTTCTACATCCCCATACTTAAGTATGGGGTTTGTGGAAATTATCAAGGCACATTTGTAACCAGGAGGAATTTGATGTGCTGGGTTTTGTAGAGCACTACATAAACCAGATTTGATTTTGTACAGCATGATTACTGTGCCACTATACCAGGTGCAGTAATGCCCCTTGCCCACTTGCAAACCAAGCCCTGGGTGAGAGACAATACTAGTGCCCCTTCCTTCATACACACATATATTATAAAATGTAGAGCTAACATTTCCTGGTTGTAAACAGATGTCAACATTGTAAAGAAATAAGTGCTCTTTCCTTCTTATCTTCCCCTTCTGTGTCACGCCTGTCTGTCTGCCCCTCCCCTTTAGAATGTAAGCTCTCTCGAGCAGGGATCTCTTCCCTCATGTGCTTCTCTTTACATTATCTTCTACTCTTTACTCCCCATAAGGGCACCTAACACGGGACTGCCAACTCCTGGCAGCTTATTGTGAGTGCTTTAATCACTATTGCAGCAATGTATATAAGTCGTGTCCTTGTCCTGCACTGTAATGTACTGTAAGTTACTTGTTTCTTGTTCACCTATTAGTTCTATGTACTATGTAAGGCGCTGCGAAACACTTGTGGCGCCATATAAATAAAGGATAATAATAATAATAATAATAATAATAATAATAATAATAATAATAATAAAGTGTTATTTGGGTGATGGTAAAGCCAATTTTGGGATGTTACATTAAGGTGAGAGCACCTGCTACATTTAATCTGTGATTCTGGGATGCCCAGAATGTCTTCACTTTTACATGGAGCAAAAAAATAGCAGAGGCACAGAAAAACTGTCAGTACAGGCTCCGCTGTCTTAGGGTAAGAATTGCATCCTGTACTATTCTACTTTACCCACCACAGTGTCCACCATACAATACAGAGAGCAGAACAGTGACACCAGACAATACAGAGAGCATTCCAGTGACCGCTATACCGAACAGAGAGCTTCTCAGTAACCACCATACAAATTACTGGTAATTTGGCAGTATATATGTCTAATGTAAAGTAATACATTTCAATTTCTTTAATGTATTGTTAATGCAAACCAATGTTAGCCTTTTTTGTTCTGCGCTTTGTAAACTTGGAATAACTGAAGGGCGATAAATCTGCAGTTATCCTAATTAAAACTTTCCACAATAATTGGGCAGGATGTGATTTTACTTTCCAACAGCCTAGTTTATATTATGGTCTTTAAAGTTCTCTGCAAGTGGTCTAATTGCCCTAGATGTTCAGGAGGCATTTCAAAAAGTTTTGAATAGCTCTGACTCTCAGAGTGTTATTTGGGACATTTCTATTAAACTGTAAGCATTCATTTTGATTTGGGATGCACACAGGACTGCTTTTCAAGAACAGACCTCATAGAGATGTCCCTTGTCCCCTTTACAATTTAATTTGACTATTGAACCTCGACACATGAATCTAAAACATCTCTGTGACATCCTCCTGTAAAGACCAAGGTCAAATTACAAATGTTCACTAACTATTAGCACCTTCCCAGATAGAGCCCTGTTATGTCTATAGGTCAGAGATGTACAACCATTTAACTTAAAATAATAGTGACATTTAATATACAGGAAGCACATACAGCTATGTGGCAAGATGGCTATGTATGTGGGGTGTTCAAATTAGGGATGAGCGGTTCGGATTCTGTGGAATCCAAGGGGCTCCGAACAGTGGGGATCGGGTGTTCCCGTCTGACTCAGATCCCACTTTCGAGGCCAAACGTAATCCTCCTGACGTCAGATTCTCATGAGAGTTGGTTTCTACATAAGGCGCCGTGACCGGGACTCGGTGCCATTTCACTCGCACGCTGCGCAATGTTCTGCTGATACTCACTGGCTGTGCTGGTAAAGTGACTGTGTATAGGGGACACACTGCACGCTGATGTATGCTGCGCTATACTCTGCTGATTAAGTGGCTGTGTCCCGAGACTCACAAGTGGCTGTGCTGTTAAAGTGACTGTGTATAGGGGACACACTGCATGCTGATGTATGCTGCACTATACTCTGCTGATTAAAGTGGCTGTGTGTGCAAAAAAAAAGTTTAAAAAAGTAAAAAAAACTTTCAAGAAAGTTGAGTTTAAAAAGTGCTGTCCCCCACTGTCTATACAAGCACTGTGACTCCTTGGGCTGTACCCCACTGTGTATACAAGCACTGTGACTGTTGGCTGTACCCCACTGTGTATACAAGCACTGTGACTCCTTGGGCTGTAGCCCACTATGTATACAAGCACTGTGACTCTGTTGGCTGTACCCCACTGTGTATACAAGCACTGTGACTCCTTAGGCCGTAGCCCACTGCGTATACAAGTACTGTGACTCTGTTGGCTGTAGCCCACTGGGTGGGTGGGAGGGCCCAAGGACAAATCCATCTTACACTACCTTTCATTTCTGCCACTGCTGTGTGGCAATGTTTCATAGAGGCGCTTTAAAATGCGTTGTCTGTGATGCTGCTCTGTTGCTTAGTAACTAGTCAGCTCTCTGCAGCCTTTGGCCAATAATGGTGAAAACAATATTAAAAGCTGTGAGGTGATCTAAATTGACTGTAAATTACTGGAAATTAATGTTATTGAGGTTAATAATACTCTAGGAATAAAATAAGGCCAAATCATATGATTTTTAGTTTTTTTGTAAAATTTTGTAAAAAATCCAAATCCAAGCCCAAAACCAGTCACGGCGATTTGGCAAATCCAAATCTAAAGCCGGACGATGAAACAGAGCCAAATCCAAATCCAGCTAAAATGGTCCAACGCACATCTCTAGTTCAAATTGTAGCTTCATCTAATGAAAAGAGATGGGCATTGCTTGCTGAATGCGGATTAGGTGCCTTGTATTGCATTTGCATGCAAAAATAAGAGTTTGTTTTGCAGGATAATATATGAAAAAGTTCCCCCTACAGTATGGGACAGCTTAGTCTTTTTTTCCAAGTGATAGGACTTGATTTTTACAGGACTTCAGAGGTTGCATAAATCGTGTCTTGCATACACTTCACTGGACACTTCTAGCGCCTTCAACTTCATACAGCAGAACACATTTTTCCAAGTGTAGATAAAACAATTAAATGATAGTGACTCCTGTAATGAAGAGATTCCTAAAGGCCACTGCTCTTGTATTGAGAAATAACTGAGCAGTATATCAGAATATAAATCCCAAAGTCAGAGTGGACAGTACTGAGACTTGAGATTTTTACAGGAGAAGTACTGGGAGAAAATATTAGCACTGGTACACAGGGAGACGCAGGTAGTATATAAGTGCACTGGGGATCCAGACGCAGATAGATGTTATAAGTGCACCGGGGATCCAGACACAGATGTTATAAGTGCACTGGGGATCCAGACGCAGATAGATGTTATAAGTGCACTGGGGATCCAGACCCAGGAAGAGCACTTGTCCAAAGCGTTGATTACTAATACTGGGTGGCGTACTGAGGACAGGAAAAAAGTTAGTGCTGGGAAAACACAAGCAGGGAGAGACTGGAACAAAAAATTAACTTAAGAGGAGACGTAGCACACTCAGGATTCCGGATGTGTATAACACTGGAAGACATACTGCAGGATACTGCAAATAAACTCAGTGCAAATAAACTCAGTACGGACCAACGTGGAGCCTGGAACAAAACCACAGTGAACCAACACTGAAGTAGAGAAGTTGTTCAGGCAACTTCCTGTTACACGGAACCTGGCTAAATACCCTAAGGTAGCAGTCCATTGGAGGGCCATGTCAGCTGACAGCTAACAACGCTACCACAAGGTAGTCAGGTGACACAGACTGTCATGGCTGTGTCCATGATGGCATCGCAGGAACCAAGTCACAGTGCAATCCATGATAGTCCTAGCAGATCCAGGAGTCTCAGTGCGTTACTCGCCATTGCACCTGGCGTCTGACTGCTCAGGAGATCAGGGGAAGCCAGCACTGTGGTGAGTAATGGCCGATCCCAGGCCACAACCTGACAATAGCGTATTAAGGCTAGATGTATGAGGACACATCTGTACAGTATGTGTGAGGTGGATCACTAAGTGTTGGGGAACCAAGTCCCCTTTGCCTTCAGGCTTGTGTTAACATATATTGCTCTAAAAACACAGGCAAATATCATCTGGCAGCTAGAGAAGAATTCATGCTAAGCTGGGTAGATTACACACTTTAGTATAGTCAACAAATTAAATCAGAGGCATCTCAACAATATGCAGAAGCCATGATCTAAAAATTAGTTTTTGAAAAGTATGGGACTATTTCAGTTTTTTTGTCAATATCAGTTGACAAAATGCACTTTAGGAGTTAGTGTGGATATGTGTTTCTCCTGATTGAGTCAGACGCAAAGTGCTGGCATATCACGTCTGTGGTTGCCAAATTTGCTACCTTATGCTAATGAGAGTATCTCTCCGTCTATGCGTGTGTCAGGCCATCTTCTCCATGCGTGTGCATCTCTCTGCCCTCAGTTTTTCCATCCGCAGCCGTCATCACTAGTGTTGGCACATGAACCATGCTGGGTGCAAAAGTTTCATTTAAAACAGGCGTCCCAGCTGCATCTGCACGCCACGGACAAGAACAGATGTCATGTAACAATAAAAATCAATTGTAAACAGCCCACATTGTATACATTTTGAAACACTGGACAATTCTTTATATATGGACGCTATTTAATGGATGTTTATTTGGCCACGTCACTTCCAGTTAGGCATCCAGAAGTGCGGTAATGTCCATTGGCAAAGGTGTCGGGAGAATGTGTTTTGTATAATGTAAACATTTGTTTTTTGTATAATCTTTTCATATGCTGGAGTAGGGTTATACTAATCACATATGGTAGGGTTCAACTCATTAAGTAAGGGATATAAGGACTTAAGGAGTGTTCAACAGACTTCCCCCACACCTTAAAAAGATCTTCTTCAGGTTTGATAGGCGTTAGTAGGGGCAGTCTGGAACTGCAGGAAGGTGACCCTACCTAGGAGATAGGAGGAGACTTGGTGCAGAGGAAACAGGGCCCGTTGTACATCTACTTCTGCTACAATCTCTCCAAACTCTGGTTTTACATTATGGACCTTTTCTCTGGAATCTATTTCCTATGCATGGTGTGAGAACCGGTGAACCCAGAGATCATATTTTATCAAGAAAAAGGAGAGGAAGGAGGTCCATATCAGGAGAGAAAACCACCTGATTTATGTTTATTATCTCTTATTCACTGAAGATAGAACACTTCTCTTAGTGAATTAAGGAAAGTCTGGTTAATGTATGCAATTTCTGTAGTCATGCGCCATTGTTTACAATTGATTTTTTTTGTGACAAGCTTATTGTGGGAGCAGGCGTGTGGCTCCTAGTATTTGTCAAACATGGGGTGGTTCTGCTGGGTTGGCCTGGGGGGTCCCGTACCCTATATTTGTTCCATGGGAGTGTTAGGGACCTGCCTGATAGAGGTCACCTGGACGTGGTGGGCAGGCCCATAATTATGGCCATTATTATGCAAAGAACCTTATTTAGCAGTTATATTATTAGGTTCAGCATGGTTAGAGGGTGCACTTGCATTTGTTTCTTTATGCTTACACTCATACCCACAGCCCAGGGGTGTGGGGAATAGCCTCGGGCTTCAGACTAAGCCTGGGGTGTCGGGAGAGGGGGGACCCCTTCATGGGGGGATCCCCACCTCCCCTGAGAGCCCCGGCTTGGGGTGTGGATGCTTTGGCTGGAGAGACCCGGTGATAGGGTCCCCTGGCTGTGGCATTACACCCCGGTCGGTTTGGGTCCGGTGCTGGTTTTAAATATAGGGGGACCCCTACGCTTTTTTCCCCCCTATATTAAAAACCAGGATTGGCCCTGCAGCCAGGTGCTGGTTCCTAAAATACAGGGGAGACCCTCCTCATTCCCCTCCCCTGTATTTTTAGGAACCAAGACTGGCTGAGCAGCCCGGGGCTTTTAGGGGGCTACCCTTATATAATTTTTTTTTACTTTAACCCTTCTTTTACAAGTATAACACAAGCAGCCTTCACATATCTTACTGATATGTGCAGCCTTCTTTTTCGGCAGAGAGAAAACACTGCAGTCTCGGGTGAGTAAGCTCCTTCAAAACTTGCTACTCGGGGGAGAAATCTCGACCTGCTTCACCATCGGCCATCTCACTCTCAGCTAAACTCACTTCTTAGTAAATTTGTGAGTTTCAGAAGCATCAAATCACCCGAGTTTTGGCAATGCTAATCAAGTTGAAAAAAAAAACTTGATCGGACTCGATTCTTAGTAAATTTACCCCTCACAGTCTTATACTGTGCAAAACTGGTGCCAGTTTTCTTTTACAATACGCCTCAGCTCAGAGTTATAAAGTTTGTGAAGAAAACCCATAAATTAGACAGACATACAGCTTTATCCGTATACATCATTGCTGCAGTCACGACGGCATCTTTTTTGCTTATTAGACGAAAATGCGTCTTAGTCACACTGTGATGTGACTAGGACGCACCAGGAGACTGGGCTGATAAATTTGATATGCAACACTTGTATATATGTGTGCGACTAAGGGGCTTGTATAATAGGGTCCGAGCCCCTTCTCTGAATCTATATACGAAGTGCTAAGTAGCAGCGTCCGTTGCTTTTTTCCATGCCAAGTTCAGTTGTGCTGCATATACAGACTAGGGCCTGATTCACTACGGATTGCTATTGCGATCACAGCTGCGAATACGCACACAGACCTGCTGCGAAAATATACTAATGAATGCTATCGCAATGCCATTGCACAGCCAGCATAGAGATGCCCACTGCCACCCACTACCGCTATCTCACATACGTAATACCTTGCAGTCCTGCGTATACATCGTGAACATCGAGTAACATCGGCCCCTCACGCACAATTACAACAGGTCTGACCTTACTCAAAAATTGCTAACCTAGCTGCACGCAGTGAGTACTGCGTATACCGTTGAAGTGGCTAATTAATGCACTCCCATGCAATGGCATTCACACGGATAGACACGCCTGAGTTTCTCCAACCACTCCCCAGTCACCATCCCCAAACGCTCGCAGCCTGTCACTCACTCTGTGATGGATTCTTGTCTGTGTCGGTGATCGCAGAGCTATCGCAATGCTTACTCATTCACGGTGCATACACATGTGCAGTACGCACCATAGGCCGATCTGCGTACCCTGTTGCAGTTGCGATCCGTAATGAATCAGGCCCTTAGTCGTGCACAGATATACCAGTGTCTCCTGGCGCTTTATAGTCTCACCAAATTGCAACTAAGACAAAAAAAGACGCCCACCGCTAGCAAAGTTGCACGGGACCAGGCGGCTCACTCGCGCCAGGCATCTCGTGCCACATGGCATACTGAGGCTAGATGTAGGAGGACACATCTGACATGTACTAAGGTACAGTTGTTATTATCTTCAAGCCTGCAATCTAGTGGAAAAGATGCTAAGTGAATTTGAGAAGTGTGAAAGAGATTTGAGATCATTATGTGGATGTGCAATATTATTAGTTTAGCCAAATGATACTATAATTGTAAAGTATGTATTTAATAAACCAATCTAAGTATAAAACAGGTTATTTAACCCATAGCAACCAGATACTACCATTCAGAGCCGTAACTAGACTTTATGGTGCCTTGTGCCAGAAAGAGCATTGGCGCCCCCTCATTTTTCAAAGGGACATAATGCACCCAAAAAAGGTCCATGGCTTCATGGGGAAGGGCCAGGGAAGAGATAAGAGAGGCCAGGAGATGCTGGGGATGAAATAAGAGGAAGCTACAGGCAAGAATTATAATAAACAGAAATTTGACAAGCCCAAACAGCACCCCCTGACCTGTGGTGCCCTGTGCGATGGCACCGGCCGCACTACCCTAGCTACGGCCCTGCTACCATTATTTTGATAACAGCTGATAGGCTGATGAGGGTCACATCACAGAGGGTCACATCACAGTAATAACTCATGAATTCTAAACTGCAGTTACGTAGTAGTTCAACAAGTTGTTTTTTTTATTATTCTCTCTCGCTCGTTCTGCTACAGTAAGTTAATTAAGTTTCCAATTTAGTAGCTTTTGATTACATTTAACACCTTTTTTCAGCTGGAGAGATAACAAGAGATATAAATAGATTAGAATCACACAAGCTTATCATTTATACTAATAATACTTAAGACATGTTAAAATAACAAAACTTTATTCAAATAAAAATGACACAATACAAAAAAATATATTCTACTTCAGAAAATAACACATCTCCGCCAGGTGTTACATATCAGTCTATTTTATTTCAGATTTGGGTGTACTGCTTTATGCTGTAGCTAAATAACTGGATATATGTGATAGGCTATTTGTGATGGAAAGAATTTAGAGCTCTACAATAAAGTTAGACAATTGCTGGTATACAGTTTCTTCTTAACTATATTTGGGATGATGTACGCATGCCTACAAATTATTTTAGATTTCGCTGTATTCTAACAAAATGTAGTGATAAAACCAGTGGCCTGTGACAGTTATAGAGCGGAAGTTTTCTGTTCAATTCAGCCCACAAGATATACACAGCGCTTTACAAGAGGTAACATAAAAACAAGCACTGCGCATGCGCTGAAGTTCAGTTCACACAACTACAAACTACGCTGGATCTCCACTTGAACTTGAAACAAGGACTGCTGAAATATGAGCACTATACCACCTTTTATATCATTTTAGGAAGGCTCAAGTTTTCCCGCAAACTGATCAAACTAGGGGCAGCCATGTGCCGAGTCCGCATTTAGGAAGTTATGCTCTCTCTCCTCACATTGGCCCATGAAAATTACTACATGTGTGCAGATCTATAGATTGTATGCTTGCGAGCAAGGCCCTCCTACCTTTATGTCTGTCTCTTACAATCCAGTTTTGTTCTATTGTCTCAAATTGTAAAGTGCAACGGAATATGTTGTGCTATATAAGTGCCCCAGTGCGAACTGAAGTGCATGAGATACTTAGGAATAATTTTGATACTTCTACCAATTTAAAATGAGCTCCAGTTCCTATGGTTAATCCAATATACTCAGATTATGGGCAGAATACAAAGCAGCGGCTTCTGTAAACTGCTGCTTCCCGGCGGGTTTCAGGTACATTTAAAATAGTAGGAATATGAAACAGATATAATTTGCGCTTCAATAATGAGTGCAGCCATTAGACTTCGAATTGGAGGTCACGGTCTCCAAAAACTGACAATAATACAAACAATAAGTCAGGCGCTCTCTACTCGGTTTCAATATGAACTCTATAGACAAAATTGACTTTTATGTCTCACATAATAAAGTCCTTATTGTTCAAATAAGAATTCAGTCACAGATCTCCATCCATCGACGTAGGTAGTTAAGGTAACTTTTAATCGATCATATAGCTCACAGGAACCGCACATAAAAAAGAAGATAAAAATCACATATAGTGAGGTACAGTCAACAATTCTGAATTTCTAAAACAAAAAATCTCCACCAATAGTGGGATAAAACTGTACAAACACATTTAAAATAGCACACTGAGTCAGTGTAAAGCCCGGCATGCTTTACACTGACTCAGAGTGCCGTTTAAAATATTCACCTGCAGCCCGCCGGGAAGCAGCGGCTTACAGAAGTCGCTGCTTCGTAAATTCTACCCTATATCTCATGGCAGTAAAGGTCCTGTATCATCACACAATATAACACCTTTAACTCTATTGTTTCAAACTGTATTATTCTAGATATGCGAATACCTTGCCTGGCAGTTATACATGTCATACATTTCACTTTATAATTGATACCCATTTTCTTCTCAAAAAAGTGTTAAATAATGACCCTGATAAGCTGGAACTCTTCTAGAATTAATGAAGTCAGGGCCTGATTCAGACCCACTCGCAAGCGGGTCGATGGTGGCCAGGTGTGCACGCGCGGCGTGTGCAAGCCCTGGAGCGAGCGCAAAAAGCACTCGCTCCGGGACTCTACAAAAGGGGCGGCTGGCGATGTTGATCGACAGCTCGCCCCATTTTGTAGGCGTGGCTGGGGGGTGGCTTCACAAATGGAGGCGTTCCCATGCGAACGCCTGCTGTTTGTGGGCGGCCCTACTGACATCACTAGTGATGTCGGTAGGTGGACTTCCTGCTCTAATAGTGCAGGAAGTCCACTGGTGCTTGTAGCAAGGAGACCCTACCGCAAGGGTCTCGTCGCAAGCCCGATGGTCGCAATGGTCTTGACCATCGCGACCATCATCATGGCCACTCGCATAAGCTGTGGGTGTTAAAAAAAAAGCACACGCACTGATTCAGAGCGAGCGCTCGCTTTTTGCGAGCGGCTCTGAATCAGGCCCTCAGAAAGTCCATTAGCCACCAGGGTGATATACACAACTAAAGATACTAGCAAAATGCATGCAATAAATATGCCTAAATAGCCTCCAATTTAGGTAATTTATGAAATCCAAAAAGTCCATTGCACAGTATAAAACGGCTTTATGCTGGGCATACACTGTCTGGCCCAATCATTTGATAATCATCTCCAGTTGATAATCATCTCATCTGTCCGATAATTGAAGAGTGTATTGCCATGACCAATCCGGGAGCTGCTGGGCATGCCCTCAGCCCCCAGTTTAATGCACTGCCGAAACCTCTAGGATAGATGTTTTCAAATACGGGCATGGGAAATATGTTAGAAAAACTTTAGTGCGCATGCAGTTATTTTTTAATAGAAAATATATGTGTCTGCACCTGAGACCACTAGAAAAATGTGACAACCATAAATGTTCAGCTGTTAACTATTTTAATCACAATGTCAAAAAACAACAATGTATAAAATACATCTTGCCTTTTGAAAAGCTTTTCCTGAAGAAGGAGACAAACACTTCAAGGTACCTATGCTGGACTATTTATGCTTCCGAATAACCAGCCTCTACCCTAATAACATCCTGCTGCCTCTGTCTGGTGTGATTACATAAGAACACGGAGCACGGATCACGGAGCTTATTTCCACTACGTCTTGCTAGTGTCACAAGCCGCCGCACTGCCAATGCTGTGCGGGGTGAATGCCGGGCAAGCATTCGCTGAAGTCTCCTCCTTTTTCCTGTTTGGATCTGTGGTTAGCAGCATATTGTTTGCAGTTCCAGTCTTGGTTGCTGCTGAGCCTCTGCACTAATTACTGCCTGTCTGTGTGCACTATCAGGTTCACACTGATTGATTCGCCTGTCTGTGCACAGCCCAGGTGCTCACTGGTCTGTCATTAGGGAGACTCGCTCTGGTTGGGCCCGGTCTCTGTTAAATTCCACCCAGCCCTTCACTCCATGCCGGTGATTACGTTCCACGTGTTTCCAGTGTGGTCTCCTGTTTTCAGTCGAGTTACCTGTATCTAGTCAGCCCCACTGTACCAGCCACTTGTGTCATCTAGGCGCACGGTCTGCCATAAGAATTGCCAGCCGTTTGTGTCATCTGGGCGGCTCGGTCTGCATTCCTGTCTCCTGCCGTTTGTGCCATCCAGGCAGCACTGGCACACCTCAGCGTCCTGAGTACGCGATCTTGTGTACTATCGCTGGTGTCATCCCGGCGGCACTAAGTGCACCTTAACGTCCTGAGTACGCAATCTTGTGTATGATCGCTGGTGTCATCCTGGTGGCACTAAGCGCACTTCAGCATCCAGAGTACACTACCCAGTGTAAAACCGCTGGTGTCATCCCGGCAGCACTCAGCGCACCCCAGCGTCTCCTTGCCAATCCATCCAGCCCTCAAGGCTGCTGCACAGCCTGTAGGCTGCCTCACTGACCATAGGTTGCACCTCATCCTACTTATTCTTTAATATTCGCAGTAATTCTAATAAATAGGGTTTGACTATGTGCATTAATCAGTTTTAAAAAGCCTGATGTAAGTTGCATTTCTGCAACCTGGGCAATTTCCTTATCTCTCCTAGAGGTACAGTATATTTACTAAAGTGCGGGTTTTTAGAAGTGGAGATGTTGCCCATAGCAACCAATCAGATTCTAGCTATTATCTTCTAGAAGGTGCTAGATAAATGATAAGTAAAATCTGATTGGTTGCTATGGGCAACATCTCAACTTCTAAAGACCCGCACTTTAGTAAATACACCCCCAAGCCTTTATGTTCAGTGAACAAATTATGTATGACTTTTACTGGAAATAGAGAGGTTGTAAAAGCAGCAAGTAAATAATGGTCTCTCACAGAGATCAATAGACTTTTTCAAGAGACTTTGCTTTGAACCTACTTAACTGTAGTTTCAATACTTACTGGCGTTTAATACTGTGCCTGTCCATACCAATTTGCGCTGCATCCAAACAACTGCAAATGCACACAAACCCAAATTATAACTGCAAATGGGTCAAGTACAGAATTTAAATGCAGGTAAATAGTAAAACTAGAGTCCTTTATACTGTATTTGTTGTTGTGTGTGTGCACGACTGCGCACGTGTGTATATATATATATATATATATATACATACACACACTTTCCCAGCAAAGTAAAGTAAAAAAAAAGAACCAGCACTCACATTTAGATGAACAATGTTAGGTTTATTCACATACTCCCTCCAATATATATATATTGCACATTAGCAGACTTGCATCACACGTGTAAGCAAATGTAGGAGTGCATTGGCACATATAAGTTAATATATACATATGTGTGTATATAAAAATAAATATATCCTTTTGCAATGACCGGCAGTGTCAGTGAGACTGGACGTGTATGTTGCAGCCACCTGTATTGGGGCCAAGTCTGGATTGCATTTCATTATCCTCAGTAAGATCAGCTGTCAATTAGTGTCTGATTTCAGATTGTGATCGTTTTCTTGATTACCCCTGATGAAGTCCTCTGCGTAGAATGAAACACGTAGGGTTATTGAAAGCCGTCATATCTCAATACCTCTGGATGGACCCCACTATTAGAGCTCATTGTCAGCATTCCCTCAAATGTGTAAACAATTAACTGGCTATTTTACGTAAGGATTTTATTCATATTTTTACAAACAAACCAAAATAAATTATTGGTATTTATACTAATATATGGCCATTTGGCCTTCTGTGTTGGGTGTTTCCTTGGTGAGCGGGTTTTTTGCAGACCTACGAAAATACACATATGGTTACAGACTATATCTAAATATTCCATTACCAACTTTGGGATAAAGAAGAAATATTCCGTACGACACAAGGACTAAGATCGAGAGTATCATTCAAGAATTTTGACGGAAGTTCTAGCGCCTTCTGTTTTTTTGTCTGTATGTTATGGCTTTTGGCACCCACTAGCAGGGGTACTACTGAGAAGAGCTGCTGAATTATCTAATGCGAGTACAGGGTATTGTATATTTTATATATATATATATATATATATCAGTGGCGTAACTAGGGGGGGGGTCGGGCAGGGTGCGTGCCCTGGGCACCGTGGGACCAGCGGTGCGGGGGGGCGCCACGGTCCGGCCTGCCCTAGTTAGCCACCAGTGTAGCGCCGACCGCAGTGAGTGCGGTCAGCGCTACACATTTACACAGGACCGGCGCTAGGCTTCCAGCGCCAGTCCTGTGCTGCACAGCTGAGCCCGTTCCCTCCCCCTGAGCGCTTTCCCAATAGCGCTAGGAGGCGGGCTCAGGCTGTGCATAACACACGCATCGCCGCCAGCGCTGGCGGCGTTGCGTGTGTTAAACAGCAGCCAATGAGAGTCAGATAGACTCTCATTGACTGCTGCAGCACCCACTGCAAGAGCCGGGCTTCCGTCCGGCTCCTGCAGTGGGTAATGGGACAGATGTCATGACATCATGACGTCTGTCCCATAATGCTGAGCGTGCCAGCCCGGGAGGACTGGCGGGCGGCGGCGGGAGCGGTGTCGCGGTCCGGAGCAGCAGCGTGGATTCAGGTAAGTATATTTTTATATAGATTTTTTTTAAACCTGTCTGCACTATTGGGGGAACAACGGGGGAGGGGGGTGGCTACTACTGGGGGGACCTCTACTGGGGGTGGGGGCACAACGGGGGAGGGGTGGCTACTACTGGGGGCACCATTATTGGGAGGACCTCTACTGGGGGGGGCTACTACTGGGGGCACTTAATCGGGAGGGGGAACCTCTACTGGGGACTACTACTTGGGGGGGGACTACCACTGGGGGCATTATAAAAGGGGCCTACTACTAGAGGCACTGCACTGGGGGGACCACTACTGGGGGCAATAATAGGAAGGGCCACTACAGGGGGCACTGGATAAGGGGGATCACTACTGGGTGTCTGCATAAGGGGGACCACTACTGGGAAAACTGCATTGGGGGGACTACTGCTGGGGGCACTATATAAAGGGCACTGCATAGGGGGGGACTACTACTGGGGCACTATATAAAGGGCACTGCATAAGGGGATACCGCTACTGGGTGCACTGCATTGTGGGGACTGCTACTTGGGGCACTGCATTTGGGGGGGGCACTACTGGGGGTACTAAGTAAGGGGAACTAATTGGGGGCTGTATAAGAGGGACCACTACTGGGGATGCTGTACAAGGGGCACTACTATGGGCCTGCATAAGAGGGACCACAACTGCATACTGGGGGTACTGTATAAGGGGTACTACTGGGGTTAAGGTGCATATGGATAGGAATGTTCAGTGTGAAAATAAAGGGGTGTGTCATGTTGACACGCACATTTTTTTTGCCGCACGCGCACATCAGGGGGGGGGCTCCCTTTTCAAATTTGCCTTGGGCTCCAAATACCCTAGTTACGCCACTGATATATATATATATATATATATATATATAATTTATAAAAATAGACCAGTGTCCGCACTCCAGGCCATATAATGGGCACTCACCAGGTAATTGCAGAAAAAGATAAGATCACATCTTTATTTAGTATTCATAAAACTACATAATGAAGGTCGACTTTTCAGTCCTCACAAGGACCGTCTTTAGGACATGTGCCTGCCAGTGTTAGCATGAATCCTCATACCAACACATCCATAAAAGACAAAGAATGGCGGCACTCCAGAACAAAATGACAAACACTGCTGTTTAAGCCAAGGTTTCAATGCTCTTATTCTTGCATTTTTGTCAAACCCTGACCTCTGGTGTTGACCCATGCTGCCTGGATAGCTTCCCATAGCTCCCTGATATTTGTAGCTGCAGGATCTTGGGCGTAAATGGATCTCTCCAAGCAAATGTGGTGGCTACACCATTCTTCTGAACTCTCAGGAATGCTCCTCGATCCAATTCTGGCCAATTTGGGAATGATGACATGGTGCATTATCCTTCTGGAATATTCCACCATTTGTGAGTACATAATGTCCATGTAGGGCTGCAAATGGTCATCAAACAATGCAACGTAGTGGTTACCGGTCAATGACATGTTTAGGTCGACCATTAGACCCAACCCATGCCATGTGAACACACCCCACACCATTATGGGGGATGTAGTCACCATGAATCCACACGGCATGCCGATGGACTATATCCCGGCTCCAGAATACCAATCGCCGGCATGCCAAAAGTAAGTATTGGAGGATTAGGCACTAGGGGGAGGGTTATGCACTAAGGGGGCAGGGTTAGGCCCCGGGGAGGGGGAGGTTAGGGTTAAGCACCAAACAGGGATTGTTAGGATAGGGAGAGGGTTAGCATACTGTCCAACAAGTGTCAGTATGTTAACCCTGTCAGGATCCTGGTGTTGGGGTTCTGACCGCTGGGATCCCAACTGTCAGCATTACATACATATCAGTCATTATGGAACCACCACCAGCTTGCACAGTGCCTTGTTGACAACTGGGGTCCATGGCCTCATGGGATCTGCGCCACACCCAAATCCTACCATCAGCCCAAAACAACTGGAAACATGACTCATAAGATCACACAACATGTTGCCAGTTGTCCAGGGCCCAATTAGCAACATCACAAGCCCAGGTGAGACATTGTGTCCAGTGTCATAGTGTCAACACGGACACTCTGGTCTGTCTTCTACTTACATATCCCATGGAAGCTAAGGAACGCTTCACTGACCTGCTGGATATGCATCTGGTACCTCCTATATTGAACGTGGATGTGATTTGAGCCAGTGTTGCTTGTCTGTTACCATGGACAATTCTGCCCAGACACCGCTGGTCACAATCATTAAGCAGCCGTGGTCGGCCACTGCGCTGACCACGGTGGGTGGTAATGTCTTCCATGAGGTATTCCCAGTACACAAGTGACACTGTAGAATGAAAAATATTGAATGTCCGCACAACTTCGAAAATGGAATTTCACATCCGTCAGACGCCCACTATAATGCCCTGTCCGAACTCCGACAATTCATGTCGCCTTGCCATTAGCAGCCCAGCCGCTGTTCAAACTGAGTCACAAGATGAAAAATCACAACTGCCGCAAGTCTGGGCATTTCCATAATATCACAGTATGGTGACGCCACCAACCATTGCCATTACATACTGCTCTCCCATGTATATATTTATATTGGTTTGCTGTAGATCAGGAGTTCTCAACTCTAATCCTCAAGTACCACCAACAGATCCTGTTTGTTAATTTCTTTAATCATGCAGAAGTGAGTTAATATATTTTGCTGGGTCAGTAATTATCCCACCTGGATCCATAGAAAAAAATACTGAAAACATGATATGTTGAAAAAAACATGAGGGTTCAGATTGAGAACCACTACTGTAGACGGCATACTTTTTTTCCAGAGTGTTACCAAAGCAGCAATTGTTTATTTTATTATATATATATATATATATATATATATATACATATATACACACACACACACACACACATATATATACATATACATACACACACAGCGGTAAAATATTTATAGTACACATCTTTTTTCTCAGAGAATATATTTGTAATGGGGCTATTTGTAATGAAATTTTTACCTAATTTCTGCAAAAATCCATGCAATCCACACATGCAAAGAAATCAATCCATAGATGTCCATAAATTAAGTTATACTTAATAATGTGAAATGACACAGGGAAAAAGTATTGAACACGCTTACTAAAATTTATTTAATACTTCGTACAAAAGCCTTTGTTGGTAATGACAGCTTCAAGACGCCTCCTGTATGGAGAAACTACTGTAGTCACATTCATTGCTCAGGTGTATTTTGGCCCATTCTTCCTCACAAACAGTCTTCAAATGTTGACGTTTCGGTAAACCTCTTCTATGATCTGATGTTTAGTTCTTCTCATAGATTTTCAATTGCATTCAAATCAGGTGATTGGCTGGGCCATTCTAGCAGCTTTATTTTCTATGAAACCAATTGACAGTGTCCTTGGCTGTGTGTTTGGGATCTCTGTCTTGCTGAAATGTCCACCCTCATCGTCAGCATCCTGGTAGATGACAGCAGATTTTTATCAAGAATGTCTCGGTACATTTTTCCATTCATCCTTCCTTCAATCACATGAAGTATGCCAGTACCATATGCTGAAAAATAGCCCCACACCATGATGTTCCACCTCCAAACTTCACTGTTGGTATGGTGTTTTTGGGGTGATGTGCAGTGCCATTTTTCCTCCAAACATGGTGTGTATTATGGCATCCAAAGAGTTAAATTTTGGTCTCATCTGACCATACTATATTCTCCCAGTATTTCACAGGCTTGTCCAAATGTTGTGCAGCTAACTTTAAAAGAGCCTTAACATACTTTTTCTTCAGCAATGGAGTCTTGAGTGGTGAGCGTGCATACAGGCCATGGTGGTGGAGTGCATTACTTATTGTCTTCTTTGAAACAATTGTACCTGCTAATTCCAGGTCTTTCTGAAGCTCTCCACAAGTGGTCCTTGGCTCTTGGACAACTCTTCTGATAATTCTTTTCACTCCTCTGTCAGAAATCTTGCGAGGAGCAACTGGTCATGGCCGGTTTATGGTGAAATTATGTTCTTTCCACTTCTGGATTATGGCCCCCACAGTACTCACTGGAACATTCAGAAGTTTAGAAATCCTTCTGTGACCAAATCCACCAGTATGTTTTGCAATAATAAGGTTGCAAAGATCTTGCTTTTGCCCATCATGAGATGTTTCTTGTGTGACACCTTGGTAATGAGACACCTTTTTATAGGCCATCAGTTGGGCCTGAACCATCTTGTATTAATTTGCACTGACAAGGGGCAGGATTGCTCTCTAATTACTGATAGATTTCAGCTGGTGTCTTGGCTTTCCATGCCTTTTTGCACCTCCTTGTCTTCATGTGTTCAATACTTTTTCCCTGTGCCATTTCACATTATTACACATAACTTAATTTAAGGGCATCTATGGTTTGATTTCTTTGCATGTGTGGATTCCGTGGGTTGTTGCTGAGAATTGGCAAAAATTTCATTACAATAGCCTCATTACCAATATATTTACTGAGAAAAATGTTGATGTGTTCGATACTTATTTTACCCGCTGTATTTCATCATGGCAAATTTATAAAAATCTAATGGTCAGATTAAAAATGATATTAGAATTTCTTTGTTGTTGACTGTAGATATTTATATATTGATGTTAATAATATCATATTAGTATAGTGTGACATAGGATTTTTAAGGGCATCATCACTATGCAGTATACAGTGACATAAGATATGAGGGACAAGTACATGCCAGTGAGTCTTAATTCAGACAGTTACATCCTTGTTTTTTACTGTCTTTATTTTACATTTCAGAAATTTGCAAGTAATAGTCCGTGAATGTGTCGTCTGTCTTGTCTCAGCTCAGGAAATCAGTCACCTGCAAACAGGACACAATTGTATATGTCAGTGGTTCTCAAACTCGGTCCCCAGGACCCCACACAGGTCACGTTTTCCAAGTCACCCAGCAGGTGCACAGGTGTATTCATTACTTACCGGCACATTTTAAAAGATCCACAGGTGGAGATAATTATTTCACTTGTATTGTTTGGGGTCCTGAGGACCGAGTTTGAGAACCCGTGGTATATGTTAAGTCATAGATAAAATTTTGCTGAAAAGATGTCTTACAGGGATGCATTTTTTAGTATAGGTTAAACAAACCATTTCCAGAATAGTGAATTATTTAAATTGTGATTAAAAAAAATAAAATTATGTTATCTATTTTACCCTGTGCAGGAGTTTGGACATTTTATCATCATGAGTGAAGCTCAGGACTCATCCTTTCTTCTTGTGAAGATCCTGGAAGATTTAGACTCGAAACAAAATTCTGTTTCTTACCAAGACCTCTGTAAATCTTTATGTTCTCGTTATGATCTACCTGAACTAGCAAAGTTGCGCAGTCTCCTATATTACACAGCTTGCCAAGACCCCAACTTTCCAGCCAGCCTCTTCCGAGACAAGATGAGGAACGCTGCAGAGAATCAACAGTCCAAGAAAATAATAGCTGCTGCCGATATAGTCACTATATTTAACCTGATACAGATGAATGATGGAGCTGCCAAAGAAAAACTTCCCCTTCAACAACAGTCTCAGCAGAAAGAAAGCCTGGAGTCAGATACTGAAGTCTACAGTAGCACAGACATAACTCCTCACAAGGACGGTCAGAAAAGGGAGATCAACCGGAGCTATTCTATCACCAGGTCCTCCAGCTGCCACAAGGAAGAGTGTGAAGGACGCCACACGTTTCTCCCTGAGCCAAATTTCCTCCTCGGAGTTAAGCAGGATGGCAATGACCGAGCAGGTTCCCTGGACAGATTACAAGCTTTGGACTCCTATGATATGGTCTCACCGCAATCCTGTGAAATGCAAAGCACCTATTTCCCTAGTCAGCCATTATCTGAGACAGAATCACTGCCACCTACACCCAGTGAAGAGCCTTTTAGACTTTCAGCCTCAACTGGCCAGAGAGGAAATGTTTTTAAGGATGAATTTCACAACTTGGTTAGAATGTCTCCCAATGTCACAATGAAAAAGAATGAGGGGAAGATAAGCCCCAAAACCGTTTTCTTTAATCACAGTTTTGAGATGCCTTACAGCTCTCACTATCTAAATACAGCTTACTCTTCTTCTGAGGACTTTCGAAGGGCAAAGCATGAAAGCTTAGATGATCTTCAGGCTTCCACCTACTTTGGTCCAACAACTGGGTCTATACTGCAGGACCAAAAAAGATTTACAAACAAGCCAAAACATCTTATGGGAAAGCCAGTGAAAAGTTGGAGTCTAAACACTGAAGAGGTACCAGATTTTGAACGCTCTTTTTTTAATAGAAAGGAAGATACTCTGTGCTACCCGAGCACTGGTTTGGTACAGACCTCAAACTTTGTCTCAGTTCCAGAGCGACACCATTCTTATTTACCTGATCTAGCACTGAAAACGAATGGGAAGAAATTTTGTGAGCCTCAAGATGTTGAAAAACAAGAGGCCCTGAGGAGATTTAGAGAGAAGAGCACAAAACCTATTTCCTGTCAGTTTAGCACAGAGAAGACGGAAAGTGTTGGCACCCAGACAGAACAAACTGATGCAAAAAAAGGAAAGGAATCAAATGTCCCCTCCAACTGCAGCCGTTACATAGAAGGTAGGGCTCGTAACCAGTCTGAAGCCGACTCTGAAATCATTAGTGATGACATAAGTGACATATTCCGATTCTTAGATGACATGAGCCTCTGTGGGTCTTCTGGCATTCCTCAGTCTTCCTGTTACAATAGCAGTGGTTCTTTATCTCAAATTCCACGTGCAGACAATGAAAGTTCTCCAGAACATATAGCAAACAGATCAAACAAACCAACCAAGGGCCCACGGGCTGAGATATTGGAGGAAGAAGAACTAAAAAGCAGCGTGCGAAAGCTAGTCAGAAGAATTGGGGAGATTGAAAAGAAATTAGAGTCACTGTCTGGAGTGCGTGATGAGGTATCTCAGGTACTGGCCAAGCTGAACAAATTGGACGAGAGGATACAGCCCCCAGAGAAAGGGAAGTTGGAGATTGACGCTCAGTCTCACAGTGATGCCAATTCCAGTACAAGAGCATCACCAAGTTCATTCCAAGATAAAAATTCATCACACAATGGGAACATTGACAAAAAGCCAGATTGCTGTTGTTCCGACGCTAACAACGCCACTGCGGAAAGTCTGCGAGTGAAAGCCATGAAAAAAAATCTCTTCTCACAAAGGTCCGTCCGCTCGCTAACAGAAGACATTTCTACAAATGAGTCTAAGCCTGGAAACTCCCAGCATGAATGTCGACCTTGGGGATTTCCCAAACAGTCTAGCATATCTGAGGAAGAAAAGAAAGATAAGGAGGGATCGAGCCGAGACTGGCACCGTAAATCCAAAGAGGTAAAAAGTAAAAAAAAAAGCAAAAATCACAAAATGAAAACTATTTTTGAAAGCACACTGGGGGAAGTATTCTAAGCTGCGTCATCTGATTTGCTGAAGGTAAAACCATGTATACAATAATATAAACTCAAATCAAAAGGTCACACTTGCTATTTGGAGATCTTGCTGGGATATAAACTTGTTCATATATGAAGCCAAAGTTTCCAACAGCCAAAATAACTTAGGGGTCTATTTACTAAGCAGTGTTAAGAGACAGAGTGAAAAGTGATAAGGAAGTGATAAGGTGCCAGCCAATCAGCTCCCAACTGTCATTTTTCAAACACAGCCTGTGAGATGACAGTTGGGAGCTGATTGGCTGGCACCTTATCACTTTTCACTCTGTCTCCTAACACTGCTTAGTAAATAGACCCCTAAACCTGCATGCGGTTTCACCTATCTTGCCTCTCTAACAGCCCAGCCTAGTCAGCACCTAATCTGGTCATCTAGCGGAGAGTACCAGTTCAATGCAGATGTTCACTGGGTTGAACTGGTTACTTCTGATATCCCTGGCTGTCGGGTACCCAGGTTAAAACATCAAATTATAATGGAAGCTCTTGTGGCACTATAAGTAACAGCATTCAATGAGCAATATTACAGTCAGGTCCATAAATATTGGGACATTGACAGAATTTTCATATTTTGGCCTCTATTCACCACCACAATGACTTTGAAATTATACAAATAAGATGTGCTTTAACTGCAGACTTTCAGATTTAATTTGAGGGTAATTACATCCAAATCAGGTGAACGGTGTAGAAATTACAACGGTTTCTATATGTGCCTCCCACTTTTTAAGGGTTCAAAAGTAATGGGACAAACTAAACAATCCTAAATCTAACTTTCACTTTTTAATACTTTGTTGCAAATCCTTTGCAGGCAATTACAGCCTAAAGTCTGGAATGCATAGACATCACCAGACGCTGGGTTTCATCCCTGGTGATGCTCTGCCAGGCCTCTACTGCAAAAGTCTTCAGTTCCTGCTTGTTCTTGGGACATTTTCCCTTCAGTTTTGTCTTCATCAAGTGAAATGCATGCTCAATCGGATTCAGGTCAGGGGATTGACTTGGCCATTGCATAACATTCCACTTTTTAGCCTTAAAAAACTCCTTGGTTGCTTATGCAGTATGCTTCAGGTCATTTTCCATCTGCACTGTGAAGCGCCGTCCAATGAGTTCTGAAGTATTTGACTGAATATGAGCATATAATATTGCCTGAAACACTTCAGAATTCATTCTGCTGCTTTTGTCAGCAGTCACATCATCAATAAATACAAGGGAACCAGTTCCATTGGCAGCCATACATGCCCACACCATGACACTACCACCACCATTCTTCACTGATGAGGTGGTATGTTTTGGATCATGAGCAGTTCCTTTCCTTCTCTTCTCTTCCCATCACTCTGGTACAAGTTGATCTTTGTCTCATCTGTCCATAGGATGTTGTTCCAGAACTGTAATGGCTTTTTTAGATGTTGTTTGGCAAACTCTAATCTGGTCTTCCTGTTTTTGTGGCTCGCCAATGGTTTGCATCTTGTGGTGAACCCTCTATATTCACTCTTGTGAAGTCTTCTCTTGATTGTTGACTTTGACACATATACATCTACCTCCTGGAGAGTGTTCTTGATTTGGCCAACTGTTGTGAAGGGGTTTTTCTTCACCAGGGAAATAATTATTTTGTCATCTACCACAGTTGTTTTCCGCGGTCTTCTGGGTCTTTTGGTGTTGCTGAGCTCTCCGGTGCATTCTTTCTTTTTAAGAATGTTCCAAACAGTTGATTTGGCCACACCTAATGTTTTTGCTATCTCTCTGATGGGTTTGTTTTGATTTTTCAGCCTAATGATGGCTTGCTTCACTGATAGTGACAGCTCTTTGGATCTCATATTGAGAGTTGACAGCAACTGATTCCAAATGCAAATGTCACACCTAGAATCAACTCCAGACCTTTTACCTGCTTAATTGATAATGAAATAACGAGGGAATAGCTCACACCTGTCCATGAAGTAGCTTTTGAGTTGATAGTCCCATTACTTTTGGTCCCTTAAAGAGTGGGAGGCACATATTGAAACTGTTGTAATTCCTACACCGTTCACCCGATTTGGATGTAATTACCCTCAAATTAAATCTGAAAGTCTGCAGTTAAAGCACATCTTGTTTGTTTCATTTCAAAACCATTGTGGTGGTGAATAGAGGCCAAAATCTGAAAATTCTGTCAATGTCCCAATATTTATGGACCTGACTGTACATGATATGCATACAAGCATGTGTGTGCACTATAAATGCTGCCCCCATTCTAATTAGTGAAAACCCCCATTATAAACAGGAAATATTACCCTTGTAATAAATTATAGCCCTCTGTAATAAATAACACATTGTAAACTTTCAAAAATTAAAAGAAATGCAGAGTTGCACCCGTCTTTGCATCCAAAACGGCCCCTAGTCGCACATTTAGTTTGATAGCCATCCTCATCTTCAGGGTGCAGTGACGAGCGGTGAGGTCAATAGCTGGGGAGGCACACGCAGGGCCGTAACTAGGGGTGTGTGGCCGATGCGACCGCATAGAGCACAGGGCTCTGTGGACGGCACCTTCGCCACCCCACGGCCCCTGCTTCTGGCTGGAGGGTGCCTGGAGCTGCAGCTTAAAGTGCCGGTGGCCCCGCCACCTTATGTGCGACGTCATGACATCACATGGAAAAGAGGTGGGGTTCTGCCCCCCCTAACTGCACGTCCCTAACTTGCACCAGCCTATACTTGGATTTACACTTCTGTATAACTCAGCATAGCCCACAGTCCCTCATGCCCTCACTGAACATTGCCTATGTGAGAACGCCCAGTTAGGCCAACTCAGTGAAGACGCAATTGAAATACGTATACATTAGCATTGCCCGTACTTGCTTATGCATGGTTCTACAGATTGAGTAGTGAGAAAATGCAATATTTGCTCTAGAACAAGCATATGTTAAACTCTGCAATCACTGAAAAATAGTTTTTTGCCCTACTCTCCTAGAGGAGCGAGCATGATGCAGAGTAGGCCAGGTTATTGGGGAATGTAAAGAATTAAACGGTATTTCACATCCAGGTTTGTCATGCGTTCGGCATAAACCGCATGAGGTTTAAAGGTTTATAAATTTCCCCCATTATCTTCTTTCTTCAGTGTAGTGAAGAAAGAAATCATTTACTGCCCAATTTCACTATGCATAATAAAAATTAAGCATACAGTACAGTTGCAAAAAAAAAAAAAGACCTATACTGTAAGCAGAGGAGGATTATTAGGAATTCAAAGTAACACTGGAAAATAATGTGATTTCAGTCTGCAGAACCGGCCGACGCGGGACTCCGGAGAGGTAAGTAAAATAAACCAGGGGCCCGTGTGTACCGCTCATCCTGCACCCATTATAGATACACCAACGATTACATTGTTAGCATTCCCATTACATAAAAAATACCCCAAAAACACACACATTACAGCAATTACGATAGCAATACTAATCATATTACAGCAATTGGCAGTGCACCCACATAATAATCAGCAATACATACTCCACATTTCTACAATTGGTTATACAGTTCCCACATTATAAAGATACCCTCCGCACATTACAGCACTACTATTCCTCAGCACATATACATTCCAGAGCGAAACTGTCCCTAGTACAGTACTACGATCCTAACATGACAGCAATGTCACCTCTCGCTGAGAGCAATACCACTACCTGACAGAACGACTACCCCTGCCTGACAGTATTACCACCATACAACTGCAATACTACCACAAATATAAAATTAGTATGTGTCATAATAATCTATAAGTACAGAACATGTAAGGGAGGGTCTGTAATGTAGAAGACAATAGAACTATTGTATGAAATAAAATGTAGATCATTAACACACAATTTGCACTGTCACAGTCTAAATTACCTATAGGAATTATATGATAAAGGTTGGGTACATGGCCATTGACCACCACAAGGTTCGTAAAAGCGTATATCAGTTTTTCTAAATTAGCAAATAATAAGTAGATTTGGACTTGGCCGTCAGCTCAGGCAAGTATTTCACAAATTTTGATGAGATCTCCAAGACGCTTTGGAGAGTAGACCAACTTCTCGGGACCAGCCCACATACTCAGTGAAGTAGGCAGTCCCAGGGGTTAAATACACAAATAACGGAGTGAATTGGATCCTTGAGCCCACTCCCCGCTGTGTGTTGCTGCAATTTGTGGCACTGCGTGGTGGGTACGGGGCTACTGAAGGGGGTGGGGGAACACAAGTTCAGATAATATGATTAATATTAACAACGTTTCAAAACTTTTTGGTGCTGATTTGCTAGATACTGTGACTTTTGGCTTTATGACAGCTTTGTGGATAGGGGGCACCACGCAAAAATTGTAGCCCACAATGGGGGTGCAAGCTAAGGGTCACAAGTGGGAGAGACAGATCAGCAGATGGTTGTGATGGGCAGAACTTATCATAGTGTAGCGGGTCCCTGAGGAGGGACCAGTCATTAGTAAGCAAAGTAAACTAAAATGCCAGGTTTGGCCCTGATTTACAGAGGAATTTACATGGCAAAAAAGTTGAAAATAATTTTATTTTTATTAAAGTACTAAAGCAACCCCAAAAGTGGCCAACCCACTGGGAAAATTCCTGGTGACACTGATGGCCAATCCACACCTAACTGTAAGCTCCCTTATAGTTAAACTTTAAAATAGGTAGGTGTGACCAAATGTTTGCTTGGTGTAGACTAGGAGTCTTCAACCTTTAAGATAGTGTAGGCCACATTAAAAAGATTCAACGAAGCCCGAGGGCCACTAAGCTATACTGTGGTATTTAGACTCTTCCCCCTCCTCACGCAATTATGTCCCATAACTGCCCCCTGCTACAATTTTAATTAGGTCCCAGAACGGCCAACCTACACCCACAATTGTAAATATGCCCCATAACTGTCCCTCCTCCGCCATTAATTATGTCAGATAGTTGCCCCCATTATGTCCCATAACTGCCCCCTCTGCAGTGCCCCTTATACAGTGCTACCAGTAGTGGTCCCCATTATGCTGTAACCCCAGTAATAGTACCTCCCTATGCAGTGCCCCTTATATAGTGCCTCAAGTAGTAGTCTCCCCTATGCCTTGCCCCCAGTAGTGGTCCCCCCTGTGCAGAGCCCCTTATACAGTGCCCTCAGTAGTACCCCCCCCCCTCTGCAGTGCCCCCAGTAGTGCCCCCCCCCATGAAGTGGCAGTGCCCCTGACATATATATAGGACAAAGACACAAAAAAAGCCCCACTTACCTGAATCCCCGCTTCTGCGCCCTCTGCCATCCGCTCCTCCGTCCTGTTCTGCACTATGGGAGTGACGTCATGACGTCTCTCCCATCACCCACTGCGTGGACCAAAAGGTGGAGCTCATGAGTGCGCTCCAGCCCTGCTTCGGCTGTGGGTGCAGCAGCCAACGAGAGTCTGTCTGACTCTCATTGGCTGCCAAAACAAACACACCGCCAGCGATGTATTTGTTACTGTGTTACCGCACTCACTGTGGTCCACACTACACTAACTGAAACGGACCTAGAGGGGGTGACATTAGGGTGTGCCTGCACACCATCGGCTGGCCACGGGGAACAGCTCCACGGGTTGAAGACCCCAGGTGTAGACCATTAATGAGCATAACACAAGAGATAATATAACTTTGCTTTGTTAATCCTTTTGCCCAGGTGGATCGCCAGCATGAAATACCTCATTTGCACAGGATGCCAAAACCAGCCAGGGATTCCTATATGGTGGAACAAGTGTTTAGTCCTCACCCTTACCCAGCATCCCTCAAGTCGCACATGAAAAGCAACCCCATTTACACAGATATGCGTCTGACCGAAATGTCAGAGTTAAAACGAACCCAACCGTCGTGGACCATAGAAGAATACACACACAACTCAGGAGAGAAAGGGAGACTGACAGCACTGGATCTCCAGGTAAGTAATAATGTAAATATTTATATTACATAATGTCGCCACAGTTCTCATATATACTAATTATGCTTTTACAGCAAATTGCTGTTTTACCACTATATTTATGAGTTGGCGAAAGTTATTTGGAGAAATAATATTTACATTGAATTTTCATGTCTCCTGTGAGTGCTTAAGGTGAGGTTTGTATTGACACACACATGTCCCACAGCATTTGATGCCTGTAGAACTGAAATTATCAAGCCCCACCTATGTCTTCTCCTACTCCTCTTGTTCATACATAATTACTTTAGCATAACCTCCATTATTTCCCTGCAACTCTTCCTCCAACATAAATAATTCCCCTAAACTGATCAGAAACAGCACTGGAGTTAATTTACAAAGCATAAAATAACAGATCTGCAGTGGATAAGGAAAAGCAGTTTTGTACGTGTGCATCAACTGGCACAAATAAAAATCAACCTTCTCTGCTCTCCTAGAATGCCCAGCAGATTCTCAAATTCCTACAAGATCTCCTGAAAACCTGGGAGAGTAGACCATCTCCTCCAATTCCACTCACTTCCCCACTGGGCAGTACAGGAGCTTAATGATGTGAATCACTTCCTTAACCACTTATCTGGCTAATATCTTTTCCAAAAAACGCTCAGAAATTGTCTTTTTCTTTTAAATGATTGAATTAGGTCAAGTACATCTATTTAAAAATTATCCAACATGATTTTATTTAAAAAACAAAAAACGAAAAAAACATTTTATTTTTTTTAAACACATTAATATAGATTTTTTTTAAAACACTGACTACAATCGATAATCATGTGGTGGAAGGATTACTGTTATATGTCACTCTCACTGCAAAGCCGAATTGCTCTTCTTCGATGTAAAGTCTTTTTGCTGTGTTACTAAATAAAGCTGCTGTATTTACAACTGAAATAATGACTTAGAACCAGGAGACAAATCACTACAATACCACACACCTCCGGTGGGTCATAGTGTTCTACAGAAACTATCCCATGTATAGTCTCAGACCTAAAACAAACAATTTATTTTGCTAGTGTTAAAATACAACCAAATGGTATGGTTCCAAATAAATCTAATAAAAGTTATGTTTTAACTAGTATTTTACTTGAGGTCACTGTTTATTCCTTTACTCCTTGGTTGAATATGCTTTGATAGTCTCAGAGCTGTTAACTGCATTCACTTATTCTCCTACAGGGACACCTCAACAGTGAGGTGCAGTGAGGTCAATGGCTGGGGAGGCACACATGGGAGTGGGTCTGAGTGCTGGGATCCCTTCTCACCCCACTACGCACTGTAACTCTCCCCTCACTACACTAAACTTCAGTGTCCATTGATTCTCCTACCTGCATCACAAACTGTGTCTCTTCTCTTCCTCCCCCTGCTGCTGACTGAGCTCCAGTGGGTCAATGAGCAGTGCACTTCCTGGTCACATTTCACATCTAGTGTGTCCATCAGTGCTCAAGGTACCTCCCCCACAGTGAGGCATGCCTCTTTTGGCTCTCTTTCTGTGCAGTATTACTGGCCGTGCTGTGGCCCCGCCCCCAGCCCTGCAAGCAGTGTCCGAGAGGTGAGGCTGAGCTCTTGTTGCCTCTCCTCTAGTCTCCCTGCAATTATAGGGAGCTCCACAGATTTGACCAGTTTTAACAAAAAATTATTACAATAAACAAAGAAGACGTTTATAAGTAAAGGTGCGTACACACGTAACGATTTTTTTTTAACGATTTAACTATAACGACGTCGTTATCGTTCAAAAAATCATTCAGTTTCTGAGTTATAACAATGAACGAAAATCTTTCAAGCGCGCTCCCGTTTGTAGTTTGTAATTCATTTCAGACTGGCCAACATAACGATTTTCATTAAGGGAAGGAACATTTTTCGTTCACCATTGTAAAAATCGTTCATTACACTTCAAAACATCGTTCACTATTCAAGGAGAAGTCTGACACAAAATCTGACAGATAATCGTTGGTTACAAAATCAGTGTATGCAGCTTTATAAATATCTTCTTTGTATTATTCTAATCGTTTTTATATCAAAACTCTGGAGCATGACAGGGACTATGATAGGGGAGGGAGTATGACAGGGGAGGCTCTGCCTCCCCTGCCTTCCCTGACTGCATGTCCCTGCACCTCAATTTATACAAAGTGCATTTATCATGCCTGCATAACCAATAATCCTGTACTTACTACTACAAAAACTCCTGAACAAAAGAGAATGAAAACTATATAGCCTGGGAGTAGTAACCACAATACAAGCAACAATAATGTAATAAGGTCATGCGCACAAATGGTAGTTACAGAGGCAAAATCCATAAAGGAAAAGTGTTTTAGTAGCATGTCTCCATGTATTTTCTCAGAAAAATACAGAGAGAAGTGTGTGGACAGGGGGCCTTATTCAGAGGCGCTCGGAAAAAGCGAGTGCTCGCTCTGAAGCATATCATTGCGAGCGGCCATGATGACGGTCGCGATGGTCAAGATCATCGCGACCATCAGGCTTGCGACAAGACCCTTGTGGTAGGGTCTCGTGGCCGCAAGCCCCAGAGAGCTTCTGGCTCAAATAGAGCCGGAAGCTCTCTCACTGACATCACTGGTGATGTCAGTGGGGCCGCCCACAAACGGCATGGGAACGCCTCCGTTTGTGAAGCCACTCCCCCGCCACGCCTACAAAACGGGGCGAGCTGTCGATCAACATCGACAGCCGCCCCTTTTGTAGTGAGTCCCGGAGCCAGCGCTTTTTGCGCTGGCTCCGGGGCTCGCGCACACGCAGTGCACACGCCGCGCGTGCGCACTGGGCCACCATCGACAAGCTTGCGAGCGGGTCTGAATCAGGCTCAGGATTCGCAGGGACAGAGCTTTATCGCAATGCGAACTTAGTCGAAAATATGACACTACAATGGCATTTTAAATGCGGATTGTAGGGGCCCAAATAATTATTACAGAGAATAGCCACCAGAGAAGTCTAACAGTTTAAAATAATTAGAGGTTCCTTAATTGAAAGCAAAGTACAGTTGCATTTATGAAAGGGCTGTCAGGCATAGAGACTCCATGCTGTTTAAGAGAGCTCCCTCCAAACATAAGACATACAGGGGTTATGAAGCAATCTGATATGCACAGCATTTGTGTAATCTTTGGCATGCACAGCAAATATGAAGAAACATTCTGAAGAAAAAATAAAACGTTAAGCAATTGCATACAGCTAATACGGTAAAATGTTACCCACTTTCTCCATTTTACTAACATTTGGCAGTTTATTTAGTATAGAAAACATTTGCTGCCTTGGGACTCAAGTTTAAGTCCACACTGCAATGTTTCGCTGTCATGTACACTCATATGATAAGAGCGTCTGTATTTTATTAAACCTTACAGCTGGTATGGGATTGATTGTCTGGAATGCAGAGGACTTATTATTTTCTGCAAATATCCATAAAGTATACTAAACTAAATTTAACAATGACCCCAGTCTTCTTACACACTGACCCTGGTATTCCCATTCTGATTCAGTTCTGTTTAGTGGTGGTATCTTACAGTGACTATTGCAGGGGGCACTTATTGATCATGTCTGTCTACATCCTAAACAGAAATAATCAGTGACGTTATATTTCACAACGTTCTGTATAATGAATTTCCAGAAAAACAAATCCCATACTTGAATACAGTAAGAAAGCCATGCAGACACATTTAAGATATGTGTTACGATCAGGATGCAATGTTTTAAAGGAAGTCATTTTGTGTATCTATTTGCAGACAGGTAGGGCAGCATCCATCTGGAAAGGTAGACTTAAGAAGTAAACAAAGACTTTGGAGCTATCCAACAAGTGACTAAACTTCCTGCTAATCTCATATTGCTGTGGTCTACTGTGCCTCTCCTTACAGACGCAGGAGTCCCTGAATCCAAACAATCTGGAGTTTTGGATGGAAGATATCTACACTCCGGGTTACGACTCTTTGCTGAAAAGAAAGGAGGCAGAGTTCCGTCGAGCCAAAGTTTGTAAAATGGCAGCTCTTATCACCGCAGCTGCCTGCACGGTAATCCTGGTGATTGTGGTTCCTATCTGCACCATGAAATCCTAATCTTCAAAAAATGGACAAAGACCCCTCAGCATGCACTCACCATGCAATCTGTTCAGTATAGGTATAGGCATGGAAAAAGAGAGATACAATAATCATAGATACACACATTTCCTTAAAACATGAAAAGAGGGAGCGTAAAAGCCCAAACTCCAGTATAATATATGCAGGACGCACATTGGGCCTGATTCTGAGTTGCACGCTAACCACGTGCTATACCGATATGAGCGCAGCTGGCTGATGTTGTAAGTACTGCACATGTGTCTGATCCGCACTGCAAGTGTGTCCCAATTGTTACCACACTGAGACTAGAACAAATTGGGTGCAGAGACTGTGTTTTTCGGTGGTTGATCCTGGGAGGTAACAGGGGGGTGGCCTGCCAGATGCGGATGTGTCACGAACGTGTCGCTGACAGCAGCTGCATCTAAAGATGCACAACCGCTAACACAGGACACCATGTTCAGGAGGCAGAGCCGTAACTAGACTTTTTGGTGCCCCATGTCAGAGAGAGCATTGGTACCTGCAACTTTTTTGTCCCCACAAGTAAACCTGGGGTGGGGGGTTGGGTTGAGAGTGCTTTTATAAATAACAGAAATGTACCAACTGGCCGCGGCTGCAGGGGGGTGGGTTGGCGAGCCCCTTGAAGCTTCGGGCCCTTGGGCAACCGCCCAACAAGCCCAATGGAAGAGACGGCCCTGCCTGTGGTGCCCTGTGCCATGGCACTAGTCGCACTACCCTAGTTACGGCCCCGTCAGGAGGAGAAATTGCACCTGCCACAGGACTACTGCAAGTTTTGATGGTGCATCTAAAGAGGCATCGAGATGTATTTCCACAGGCGCAGAACGCTGCAAATGGGCTCCTCAGTACTGAAAAAAAAAATTGTCCGCAGCATAAGATGCAGCTGCAGGAAAAGATGCAGCTGCCGCGTCTGCGTTCGACTCTGAATCAACCCCATAGGGGTAAATGTAATAGCCTGCGACTTGCAGGCATTGGCCAGTTTGGACGATTTTTTTTTTTTTTTTTAAAGTGACAATCATTTAAAAGGCAAAGCCAGGTTGGTTTTTCCCTTTAATTGATTGCCACTTAAAACATGGAGAAGACTCGCTGGGATCTCACCGATGCATGAGGGTCGCAGGCTATTACATGTCCCACATCGTGTGCATATTACCACTAAGTTGTTAAAGTTTTCTGTTTACCCAGATAAAAGGAGTTTGATTTATAGTATGGCATATAAATTGTGCTGTGCATGTAAATGGATTATAGAGACTACAAATCCTCCTACACAGGAGATTCTCTTGGACAGTCATCACACACTAAAACATTCACACAGAAGATACATAAAGCTGATACATGTGCACAGTCCCTTGAAGATTATGACTTCCGCATTTACTTGTGTAAGGGAAAAAGAAACAGGACAATTAGAAGACACAAAGTGAACAGCCAAAGAGATGACGCGGCATCTTTTGAACAGCAATACAAAATCATTTCATCTTTCGTGCCTTTCTTCAAAACATTGACAGCAATTATTTCTTTTAGCATTACATGTATTTAATGTTTATTGGTATAATATGGTCTATTAAAAGCACTTGTATAGAACAATGATGGACAACCTATGACACCCTAGCTAAACCCTCTAATTAGCTTTCTAAACACCATTTAATATGAAGTTCTAGACTAGTGTCAAAGGCTGCCCATGTCTGGTTTGCAGGAAACAATAGTACTAAGATGACAGTGAAAGAATGTGTTCTAAATCATAATGTACAGCATAGTTTGTTACAATGAGTGGGTACATCCTGGCTCCCTTTCATTTCCACTTACATAAAAACCTTTAGACTCTTTTCAAGCCATTGGCTGGTTCTTAAGGTCTGGTTTATTGTTGAAGCAATTCCGTAAGAAACAGTTGGTTGTAGATTTGCATACAGTAAGTGAAAGATTCCTGAAGGTGACCCACCTCATAGCAAAACTGACAGAGTCACATATTAAAGGGCAAGCTATTTTCTTAATATTGATTATATTAAAAATCTGCAAATACTAATGTTACAAATATTTACTGAGCAAAGACGTTACAGTCTGAGGAAATCGTATGTATATATATATATATATATATATATATATATATATACACACATACACACACTAAATGTGTAATGATATGCATTGTACTCAATATTATAAGCATGAATTCTATATGATATAAATAAATATATAGATAATAAGAGTCCATATGATGTCCTCTGAGCTAGGTTTTATTGATGGTAGGCTAGGTTTGGACTAGATTTTTAGCACTAGAAGATGGCTGACAGGGAGCATTCCCGTTAATGTGCAAAGATTGGAAGGAAACGAGCATTATTTGTTACTATCAATATATCTAATGAGGACTGTTTATGCTAATCTTTATAAAGATTAACTTGTGTAATATCTCTGGACAAGATGAATGTATAGTATAGGAAAAGATCATATTATTTAAATAAATATATTTGAAATGGACTTTGCCTTTGTAATTTTTTTGTTTGACTGATTGTACTGTCACGACCAGCCACACTTGGGGGGTGACCAAGGGTCAGGGCTGCCATCAGAAATTGTGGGGACCGGGACTTTCAAAATAGACAGCCCCCCCCCCATGTTTCTGCAACTACAGTCCTGCAGTGTCTCTCCAGCTCCAGGAAGCACCCCTTCTGTCTCTCCAGCCAGTCCCAACTGCTGAAATGGACTTTGCATTTGTAATTTTTTTGTTTGACTGATTGTACTGTCACGACCAGCCACACTTGGGGGGTGATCAAGGGTCAGGGCTGCCATCAGAAATTGTGGGGACCGGGACTTTCAAAATAGACAGCCCGCCCCCCCTGTTTCTGCAACTACAGTCCTGCAGTGTCTCTCCAGCTCCAGGAAGTACCCCTTCTGTCTCTCCAGCCAGGCCCAACTGCTGGCTTACCAACCAGCACCCCTCCTATCTCTACAGTCAGCAACCCTTCGGTCTCACCAGTCAGCCAGTGTGCCTCTCTCGAGGTATCGGCGGTAGGAGCCAGGGGCAGGCCCCCCTCTCTGTCCAGTCCCGACAGTCCCCCCCAACCTTGATGGCAGCCCCGTAAAGGGTTAATCAAATTTAAACCACCTGGTCTGTCTAAAATTTATTATTCACCCAATGTACTATTAACTACAGTCATGCCACTACTACATTTGGTTCCAAAGTTGATCCTATGAGGAAGCCAGGGACGAGGGGGGCTGGACTGCACACCCTAATTTTAAATATAATAAGAGGTGCTACCACGCTTCTAGTGCCATGCAGAAAAAAAAGATAGGAAAGAAAATACAGGTGCACGCTCTAAGCATTAAGAATACTGATAAAACCTTTATAATACAATTATAATGGAGTTTAAATAAGGTTCGTAGTACATCTTTGTCCAAAAATGTATGCCCAAGTCAAGGTGGGTCCCTAACATAATATAAATGTATCCAGGATTTACCTAAAATAGTGCCCATTCTAATGTGTAGACTGCAATGCAAGGGCCAAAACTAAATAAAATCACCTAGGGCAGGTGGGAGGGATATCATCTTCAAGTGTACATTAAATACACACAGAGGAAAAAAAATACATTTTCGCTATGCAAATTTGCTTATTATCTCATCACAACTGCATTAAAAATGCAGATTGTGATAAATATACACCAAAATCAGTGCAGTAGAATATATTTTGTTTGATTATTCTGGGAGTGAGTTGGATACAAGTCCATTTGCTGCAGGTGAAAATACACTCCCCCGTCCCCCTATTGATGTGAGAGGTGGGCATACTGTACATTTTTGGTCAAACATGTACTAAGAACCTTTAAACTCCATGTTTTAATTGGTAGAGTATTATAGTGGTTTTGTTTAGCAGTATTCTTAGTGCTTAGAATGTGCACCTGCATTTTATTTTTGTGTTTCCTCTGAGGAAGTCTTCAGTTACTCCCTGACGTATTACAATACTCGTATATCTCAATTTAATCAGTTAATATGATTCCATCAATTATAAGTACATTTAGTATTATAGCAATCAAACCTCACTGATCAATTAGTTTTTTTTTGAAAGCACAAAGACAAAACATTATTAAATGAAGTTTAATTAGACCAAAAATGTCACAATGCTTCTTGTATAAAAATAAAGAGCCATACAGAAACACAATTGCAAAAGTTAATAAATAAATAAATTAACAAACAGGAATAAAAACAAAATTAGGAAACTAACATACATATCACGTAACTACTGCGTGTGGACATCGTCTCAGTAGCAGATGGACTCCTAAAACTATAAACTGATGATTATTTTCATTACCTTTTAAACATTCCCATTTGCTCCCCCAACCCTATCCACTGTCACTGTAAGGTCACTAACAAAGTTTGTGAGTATGTTAATTAGTTTTACAACCTTTTATATTGTCCTTTGTTCAAATCACTTCTAGTCATGAATTCTATAAATTGCATGTTTCTCTTATGGGATTTAATAATGCCAAAAAAACAGAATATAAATTTACACAGAGATACATATACAGTCAGGTGCATAAAAATTGGGACATTGACAGAATTTTCATATTTTGGCCTCTATTCACCACCACAATGGCTTTGAAATGAAACAAACAAGATGTGCTTTAACTGCAGACTTTCAGATTTAATTTGAGGGTAATTACATCCAAATCAGGTGAACGGTGTAGGAATTAAAACGGTTTCTATATGTGCCTCCCACTTTTTAAGGGGCCAAAAGTAATGGGACTATCAACTCAAAAGCTATTTCGTGGACAGGTGTGGGCTATTCCCTCGTTATTTCATTATCAATTAAGAAGGTAAAAGGTCTGGAGTTGATTCTAGGTGTGACATTTGCATTTGGAATCAGTTGCTGTCAACTCTCAATATGAGATCCAAAGAGCTGTCACTATCAGTGAAGCAAGCCATCATTAGGCTGAAAAATTAAAACAAACCCATCAGAGAGATAGCAAAACATTAGGTGTGGCCAAATCAACTGTTTGGAACATTCTTAAAAAGAAAGAATGCACCGGAGAGCTCAGCAACACCAAAAGATCCGGAAGACCATGGAAAACAACTGTGGTGGATGTCAGAAGAATTATTTCCCTGGTGAAGAAAAACCCCTTCACAACAGTTGGCCAAATCAAGAACACTCTCCAGGAGGTAGGTGTATATGTGTCAAAGTCAACAATCAAGAGAAGACTTCACAAGAGTGAATATAATAACCATTGGTGAGCCACAAAAACAGGAAGACCAGATTAGAGTTTGTCAAACAACATCTAAAAAAAACATTACAGTTCTGGAACAACATCCTATGGACAGATGAGACAAAGATCAATTTGTACCAGAGTGATGGGAAGAGAAGAGTATGGAGAAGGAAAGGAACTGCTCATGATCCAAACCATACCACCTCATCAGTGAAGCATGGTGGTGGTAGTGTCATGGCGTGGGCATGTATGGCTGCCAATGGAACTGGTTCCCTTGTATTTATTGATGATGTGACTGCTGGCAAAAGCAGCAGAATGAATTCAGAAGTGTTTCGGGCAATATTATATGCTCATATTCAGTCAAATACTTCAGAACTCATTGGACGGCGCTTCACAGTGCAGATGGACAATGACCCGAAGCATACTGCAAAAGCAACCAAAGAGTTTTTTAAGCCTAAAAAGTGGAATGTTATGCAATGGCCAAGTCAATCCCCTGACCTGAATCCGATTGAGCATGCATTTCACTTGATGAAGACAAAACTGAAGGGAAAATGCCCCAAGAACAAGCAGGAACTGAAGACATTTGCAGTAGAGGCCTGGCAGAGCATCACCAGGGATGAAACCCAGCGTCTGGTGATGTCTATGCGTTCCAGACTTCAGGCTGTAATTGCCTGCAAAGGATTTGCAACAAAGTATTAAAAAGTGAAAGTAAGATTTAGGATTCTTTAGTTTGTCCCATTACTTTTGGCCCCTTAAAAAGTGGGAGGCACATATAGAAACCGTTGTAATTCCTACACTGTTCACCTGATTTGGATGTAATTAGCCTCAAATTAAATCTGAAAGTCTGCAGTTAAATCACATCTTGTTTGTTTCATTTCAAAGCCATTGTGGTGGTGAATAGAGGCCAAAATATGAAAATTCTGTCAATGTCCCAATATTTATGCACCTGACTGTAAAACTTGACTACTTTCTAGAGTCACTGGGAGGATTTTTTACCTCTCTATTTTCAATTTAGCGTTGATACCTATGATTGATATATTTGATGTAGCTGGTTCCATTGATTACAAATATATGTAAAGGTCTCCACAAATATGGATTATGAAAAATATTGTTTTGGTGTACAGTAAATTTGGCACAGAGGATAACCTCAGCCATTGCCTTATGAAACACAGGATCTGGGTTGACTATAACCCATAGATAACATGCTGGCAGCTGGATCCATTACTTCTCTGCATATTAACATTCCCCTATGTTCCTGCAAACAAGATTATTGATAAGAACATTTATCTTTGGGAGTAAAGCTCCGTACACACGGAGCGATCAGACAATGATCAGATATCGATGTCTGATCGTCCTTCATGTTTGATATCGAACATCCAGCACATGCACCGGGTTGGCCTGTATGCACAGGCGATGGTCGATATCGACCATCCATGCATCGACCATCGTTTGGGGGTTGGAAGGGCCCAAAAACAAGACTATAAGAACGATAACGATATGATCGATAGTTATCGTTCTTATCGTCCTGTTATATCTGACCGTGTGTACGCACTATAACTATGACTTATGACCACTTTATTTACACTTTTTTATTTATAATAAATAAATAAATAAATGCATATAGTATTTTCTTAACTCCTGTTTATGCCATAATCCTGATATGTACAACAGGAATATTTTTACCATCTTCATGTAGCTTTTTTTTTTTTTTTTTTATGAACCTACAAACACAACATATTCAGTTGCTGAACTGTGGCCAGGAATTTTGCATGAATGAAAATAATTTTCTGAGCAACCTTTAACTTGAATATGGTATGATCTGAATGCCTCAGAGGAATCTATTATAATAAAATTGGACCCTGATATTAGGTCATCAGACGTATGTGTGATGACCTATTCGCGACACTGGCACGGGCACACTATACCTAGTGTGCATGTGCTTGCTGGGAGAGAAGAAGACTGGGAACCAAAAAAGGGCAGGGATGGGAGAAGCGTGGCTATGGGGGTGGAGCAGCTGAGGTGACCCAGCAGGTGCCGGGTGCCTTTATTTACTACTGTTATACAGTGGCGTGTGGTGAGGTCAATGGCTGGGGAGGCACACATGTATAAAAACTCAGTTGTTATATCGAAATTCTGGAGCATGACAGGGAGTATCATAGAGGAGGGAGTAAGACAGGGGAGGCTCTGCCTCCCCTGACTGCACATCCCTGCTATTATACAGAGGGAGCAACCCAAAATAGTTTGAAAACCACTAAATATAACTGCAAGTCTTCAAGGCCTCTTTGAACAGTAAATTTCCTAAAAAGAACCTTTAAACTGCATATATTTATAATTACAAAAGTGATTCACTCTTTAATGGCATATAATTTAAAGGAAAACTTTACCTCAGAGAACATATTCATTTTGGGTGGAGTTCAATAAGTTAACAAATAGAACAAAACCTTAACTTACCTTCTATACTGTTTGCTGCATCCGCCTTGTCCCAGCCAGGCTGAGTGGAAAGAGGAGAGTGCATGTGACATGTGACTGTTTGGTAGATCTGGTGACAGGTGGAGAAAGGTTAAAAAAAAACAACCCAGAATAACTCAACCATAAAAGTTACATTTTCACAGACAAAGCATGTCTTATACAGATGGAAATTACGTGATGCTGCTGTTATTAGTGAAAGCATGCTCACATTTTACTGTCTCTAAGTATTAACTTTGAAAAAGCTTATAAATAGGATTATTTTATGCATGCACCAAATACAGAATAGAAGAGAAATGCATAACCAGAAGCTGTTTACCACAAGTCACAAGGGGATCCAAAATGAGACATTTTCAAACATTAACAAAACTTCAGTGAAAAACATAAACATGACTGTCCCAGATGCATAAATCATAGTTACACAGAGAACGGAAGCACAGCAGAAGTATCCTCCACGTTACTCATGTATAAGCTATAACTCGGTTTTCCTATAACTCATCATCATCTTTCACCCAACTAGTAATACTACAGATGTGTCCACATACATCTTACTTCCTTGCGCATTAAACAGCCCTTCTAGTCGCGCCATGCCGTGGCGTGATTCGGTAGTGCCGAGCTTCTTTTCCTGCGACTTTTTACCTTCAAATGCGTCTTATTCGCAAAGCTGCGGGTGTATCAGCATGCGAAACGCTTTATTACAATGTCACAGCTGCTGACACTGTAACATAGTAATTCACATGTAGATACAGCCGCAGTCGCGCACAGAATATAAGCATGCCGCATTTCATTTTAATCAGCAGAAGCTGCTGGTGCTTCCTATTAGCATTTGCAAATAAGACGCATTTGAAGGTAAAAAGTTGCACGAAAAGATGCGCAGCGCTCCCAAGTCGCACGGCACTCATGAGTTATGTTTAACGTGACTTTGAGGTAACGGAGGTAAGATGTATGTAGACACATTATGCTAGTAACATTCTCTACTCTATTCTCAACTGGATGTTGGGGAACAATTAATAATGGCCATAATAATCATATATGTATATATGTATCAGTGTGGATAATGTTTCTGTTACTTTGTGCATATCTGCAGGGGCGCTGAGAGTGGGGGGAGCAGGTATTAATTACCCGGGCCTGGGCTTGTTGGGGGGGCCCAGGTCTGGTGCTGCCCCCCCTCCCTCTTACATCACACTGCTGTGTGCTGGGCTGCACTGGGAGACTGATCGCGCCCCCACTGGCTATACGCTGGGCTGCGGTGGCTCACAGTGGCCCCCTCCCCAGCATTTGTGGCGCTGCAAAAATGTTATCTTTTTTTTTTCTTTACTAAGGGGGCATGGCAACGCCTCCTGCGATTAGCCACGCACCCTGTTACCCGGGCCCGGTGCGGCTTTTGGCGCGCCTGCATATGTGATTACATATATAGGGTAAGTCTCTCCTAACCAAAGATTATGAAATACAGAATTTTATTTTGCTTTCTGATGGTTCAATGTACACAAACTTTGTTTATGTACAAAATTATTACAATGATTGTATAAAATGATCTTCAGGCTGTGTGTATAATGTGTATATGAAATATAAATGATCTTTGTTTGATGCACAAAATTAAATATATTGTATATGATTACCTGCAGGATATGTGTATAAGATGTATATAAACATAAATGCATTCTGTGTTTAGATTTGGGTCCCATTCCCAAGATCTCATTGTGGTATGCAAATGTTCCAAAATACGGAAAAAAAATTCAATATCCAAAATACTTCTGGTCCCAAGCATTGTAGATATGGGAGACTAATCCTGTATTTATGTCCTATCATTGGAAGCATACTAGTACCATATTTATGTGCAGGAGATACTAGAATACATTGTTGTGTTCTATAGAAGGTATGTAAATGTCAATGGGGGATATGTACTAAGCCTTGAAAAATGATCAAGTGGAGAGTGATAAAGTACCAACCATTCAGCTCCTAACTGCCATTTTTCAAACAGTCTGTAAAGTGAGTTAGGAGCTGACTGGTTGGTACTTTATCACTCTCCACTTGATTACTTTTCAAGGCTTAGAACATCTCGTCCAATGTGAGAAAATTAGAAATTAGACATGTAACTGCAACTTAAACTGAGGAACTTGGATATTTGGACATATAGGGCCAAATATAATAGGGTGAGAGTTTAGAAAAGTGAGAGTTTCTGACACTTTTTAAACTTTGCCAATGTAATAGAGTCCAAAAACAAAGTAACAGAGCGAACTTGCATGTTTTTTTAGACTTAGAAAACTCTCACGATTTAAAATCTCATTCAGATGTTTTCCCATTTTGAAGATAAATCTCGACCAATGTGAGAGTTTACTGCTAAATTCTCACATTTTCTAAACTCTTACCCTATTACATTTGGCCCATAGGATCTATTAGAATGATGCACCACATAAAACTTTTTAACTTTAAGTATATGGGCAGAGATGGGTTTTTTGTAAGATTGAGAAAAGAATTGTAATAAATACTAGTAATAAATTGTAATAAAGACTAGTAGAAACATGTTCAAATAAATGAAAGTGGAAAATAGTTACAATAAAACTTCATATACATTTGGAAACATTATAGGATACATCCACGTTAGAGGGATAAATGTAAAAATAGACCCAAAAGGTATGTCATATCTAATTGTTACATAGACTTATACCCCTTTTACACCGGAGCTAAAACCCAGGTTATTGCAGGGTTAACCCTGGCAGCTCCTTAGTGTAAAAGGGGTGAGGGTTGGATCGCCGGGTCAAGTGACCCGGCAATCCAACCCAGGTAAATACAAGGGTTTAACACGGGCTTAGCCCGTGAAACCCTGCTGTGAGAACAGCGCACTCCGGGTCTTGATGACCTGCAGTGCGCCGCAAGCCAGCCTATTGGTCAGGCTTCAGTGGCGCTTGGAGATGACGTCATCTCCAAGCGTCCACTTTCACGCCGGAAAAGCCGTGTCTATGCAGACCCGACTGCGGTGTGAGCGGCGCCGACTCGGGAATATCCCGAGTCGGCGCCAGCTAAATTCCGGGCCTGATCCGGATAGGAACCCTGTTCCAACTCCGGGTCAGACACGGAATTTTGGTGGAAAAGGGGTATTAATATGGCTGGCATCAGCAGTTTGAGCTGCCTAGTGTGAAAATACACTTCACTCTTGCTGCAATGCAATGTCCCTGACTCTATAGTATTTCGCACACCCCAGAGATAAACTTGTCCATGTATTACATTCCTGCTACAAGATATCTCCATAAATCAATTTTTTACAATCAAAACACAGGTTTAGTAATATAATTTTACTTAAATCCTGCTGCAATAGCATCTCCATTTTAAAACACTAGACAGGTGTATTAGGCGATTTCAGCTAAACACACGTCATCACTTTGTTGTGTGAAATGTGAATTGTGTAGTCCCTCCAGGGGTGTAGCATTGGTGGAACAGACGCTTCAGGTAACTGGTTGGGCTACCGTCAGGGGACCATCTGCAATTTTTTCTGATGTTACACTTGGAACATATTCATAGTGCCTGAAATGACTTATTTAATTATAATAATAGACAGCTGGGATGGCTGTCTATTGCTCATCAGAGACTGGGGTGACATCTGTACATAACTGGTCGCATGTTGCATTTTCCTTACCTTACATGCAGCACATGGACACTCTATATACACAGTGGGTTCTATGCTTCGAATGCACACTGTACAGTGCATGTCCCCTGACCTCAGCTCTGCTCCTCCTTTGTCTTTCCTCATTGAATAGGTGAGTGCATAACTCCAGCCCTCTGCCTCCCCACTTTGTATGTCTCTGTGTATGCCGGACGCAAAGTGTCTGTCATAGGCAAACGCGCTTATCTCCTCAGTATCACAAATTAAATAATTAATACCCCTGTGGATCTTTAAAAATGTCAGTAACTACTGACTACACCATGTGCACCAACTAGGAGATCTGGAAAACATGCACTGTTATGTGTGCACTGCTCTAAGCCATTTATATAGGGTTCATTATTAATATGGTATAACATATATTATCCAGTGCATACAGAGATCAATGTGTACATGTATGGCAGCACAGACGGTGTAATGGTTAGCGTTACTGCCTCACAGCAATGAGGTCATGGGTTCAATTCCCACCGTGACCCTAACTGTGTGGAGTTTGTATATTCTCCCTGTGCTTGCGTGGGTTTCCTCCGGGTACTCCGGTTTCCTCCCACACTCCAAAAATATACTGGCAGGTTAATCGGCTCCCCCAAAATTGACCATAAGTGTGTATGTGTGTGAGCATGTGGTAGGGAATATAGATTGTAAGCTCTACTGGGGCAGGGACAGATGTGAATGGCCAAATATTCTCTCTGTAAAGCGCTGCGGAATATGTGTGCGCTATATAAATAACTGATAATAAATAAATAAATGTATGTCCAGGGCTGGTGCTAGGTTCTTCTGCTGCTCCCCCAGACTCCAGGGCTTGCTTCAATGCATCTGAAACAAAAACATTAAACTCAGGCAGGATGGCCCTACTGCCGCATCTAATGGTTTACAGTGATCGTTGGTCCTGTAAATGTCAGAATTATGACACAATGCACTTTCTATCATGCATAGTATAGATGGATAAGTGCTAATTATGCCCTCTACATGAACTGTCCACACTCACTCTAACATCAAGCATTTGGAAACCCCCCTCTAGAAATCCTCTGTTTGCCCCTGGCTGTATATGCTGGCAGCCATATAAGTCAGATTTACTACCTTATGCTAATGCAGTGTTGGCTAACCTTGACACTCCAGCTGTTGTGGAACTATATATCCCAGCATGCCCTGCCACAGTTTTAGCATGCCCTAATAGCAAAACTGTAGCAGTGCATGCTGGGTTATGTAGTTCCATAACAGCTGGAGTGTCAAGGTTAGCCAACACTGTGCTAATGCATGATTCCGTTCAGCTTATGGTCATGTGTGTTTATGTGGGAACACGTGCCACCCAGTGATTTTATGCCAGCCACCGCTGTTGTCATCATTATCGTCACTTGCACCAGCTCCATTCTAGGTGCAAGAGACTAGTCAGAAACAGGCTTCCCTTCCAGCATTAGTGGGCCACATGCAAAAGCAGACAGTATTTACTCTGCATGTAAAAAATTAAATGTATTTGCACCCCTTGCACTCAACATGGTTTGTTCCAGAAACAGTAATACCTCTTTTACACCAAAAACCCAGGTCCGATGTGGGTTTTCAGAGATGGTTCCAACCCAGGTCAGACACCGTTTACACAGCACCATCGATCTGGGTTATTCCCAGGTCAGCCCCGTTCACACACTGAACCTGTGTCTGCCCTGCTAAAGTTGTATGATCATAAAAAGTGGGAGGTGACTGCTCCACAACCACCAAGCAGCTAATTTTGGCAAGACCCAGGTTGGATAACCCAGGTTGCACCATTAACGCTGCACCATTACCCAGGTCAATCCTGGGTCCGACCCTGGTAGCTACCTGAGTTGGATTTCCGGGTCACTTGAACCGGGTTGTTTATTAGGGACCCTTTTACATTGAGCTGCAACCCAGGTAGACCCAGCAAAAACCCAGGTTTTTGCTATGGTGTAAAAGGGGTATTACTTTCTTTTTTTATTTTCTCCCAACTCAGAACCAGCCCCTTTGTGTGTCTGCCTTTAATTCTACACTCTTCTTCCCATCTATCCCTCATCTTCCTTCACTATTTGCCCTCACCACTCACTTTTCCCCTGCACTTTCTTTTTCCACTTTTGCTCTCTTTACCCCTTAAATGACTTTTCTAAAGTAGATGGAGTCCTGCCAGCTGCTAATCAGAAGCGATGTAGAAGAACCTGAGAATGGAAGGTAAGCACCATTTTATGATTTAAGTAATTCTTTCCCAATAAAGCCGGTGATAACCCCGATTGCAGAATGATTTGCCTGCTTTGGTCATTAAAGGCATTGTCAATCACTGCAGTTGTCACATGTACCACTCCCTAAAGCTGGGTACACACCTGACAGATACATCTGCAGATGATGGCCGTTCATACATACTGAACGACCATCATCTGCATGCTGCAGTGGCTCGGGCCAGACTGGGGATGGGTAGGGGGCGTGGCCTAACCGTGGAAGGCGTGGCCATGCCCCCTTTGAAGAAAAAACACATTTGCGGCGCGGCACTGGGGAGGGGGGTGCTGTGTGCCCCTCAGCCCGGCGCACAGCCAATGGGGGGCACAATCAGCGTGATTGCTTCCCCCTTTGGTATAGGAGACTGCTCGGGCTGCTGCTTTAGCAGCATTGCACAGTCTCCCAGTGCAGCCCAGCACACAGCAGCATGTGCTGGGCTGCTGTGGGTGGGGAGCTGTGCCAAACTTGGGTAAGTAGTACCCTGTCGCGGCTCCCTCCCCCTCCCTGCACCCCTTTGTACGGGCGATCGGTTGATCACCTGTACACACTTGCCGATGGACAGATATGTTGGCTGTGCAGCACAGCCAATGCGATATGCCTGTGAACGACACTCTTCACAGACATATCGTCTGTACACACTGGCCGACGGGGGCACGATATATTTGCCGATCAATTGTTCGACCAGTGTGTACCCAGCATAAGCTTCTGCACCAACAAGGAGGTGGATTAGGCATTCTACACTTTCCTCTTTGAACCTTCAAAACTACTGTACACCACCAGAAACCTTCCATCCATCTCTTCATTCCACCTTTAGTTTGCAGACATTACCACAATTCAGGTCCAGTCGATTCATTTCCAAATCCCCAATTCACAACTTTAAAACCTCTACTGCCTCAAAACTTCTCAATCTGGCCTCCTACTTTGGTCTTTCCTGAAGAAACACATTTTCCAACCATTGTGATGGAAACTCCCTAGAACTTGTTTTCACCAGCTTCATATTGAACTTCTCTATGCCCTCCTAATCTCTGATCCTCATATCTTGATCTTCGGGCTCACCTTACCTTCTGTGACCTCAGTTGCACCAAACCACTATGCAACATAACTACAATGCCTGGACAATCTCCACTTTTCAATGTCACTAGAACTATTCCTCTCACATTTAACTTTTCTTTCCTTATCTGACTACCTCTCCATCCACCATATGCTGCCTTTGAATCTCTAAACCTCTACTGTGGCATAACAAGCTAAGCTGATACAGTATGTGTAAAATTACTCCTGCAGTGCTGAGCACCACTGACTGAAAGCTCGCCACAAAGCCAATCAGTAGGAATTTACACTTTCCTCCTAAAAATCCTGCACTTTCTCTTGCCAAACAAATCTTCTTACATGTAACTAACTAAACCTGTAGCTAACACATCCACTATTCCCTGACACTTCATTTGTACCTCATTTTTTTCACAGCTGATGACTTTCCCATCTACAGATGTATCCTCATACACCTTGCCTCAATTCGCCATGTGACGCAAGACACCTGGCATGAGAGAGCTGCCAGGTCCTGTGCAATTCTGCTTGCACCAAGCATCTTTTTTGACCGAAAATGCATCTTAGTCGGTCGTAATGCGATGAGACTAGGGGGTATAATTACTTAAGTGTGGGTTTTTAGAAGTGGAGATGTTGCCCAGCAACCAGTCAGATTCTAGCTATTATCCTCTAGAACAAGGGTTCCCAACCACAGTCCAGGTTTTAGGGATAGCCATATTTGAGCACAAGTAGCTTAATTAGTGCCTCAGTTATTTTGATTTAACCATCTGTGCACAATCATGGATATCACTAAAACCAGGACTGTTAAGCTGCATACACACACAACGATTGAGTTAATGAACGATTTTAGTAAACGATTTTCTACCTTGAAAAAATGAACTAAAATCGTTTACTAAAGTTGTTCATTTACTATGTTCATTTAAATGTAATGAACGATTTTTATGAACTACAAACGATTTTTGCATATTAACTTAATGAAAATTGTTGAGTTGACAAGTCTGACTGAACTACAAACGTGAACGCGCATGAACAATAATCGTTCATCGTTTGACTCAGAAAGTGAACGATTTTTAGAAACGATTATCGTTAAATGATATCGTTTAACAATAATCGTTCAAAAAATCGTTGTGTGTGTATGCACCTTTAGTGTGCCTTGAGGACCGAGGTTGGGAATCACTGCTCTAGAACACAGGTTCTCAAACTCGGTCCTCAGGACCCCAAACAGTGCATGTTTTGCAGGTCTCCTCACATAATTACTAGTGAAACTGATAGCTGCACCTGTGGATCTTTTAAAATGTGTCAGTGACTAATGAATACACCTGTGCACCTGCTGGGTGACCTGCAAAAAGTGAACTGTGTGGGGTCCTGAGGACCGAGTTTGAGAACCACTGCTCTAGAAGGTGATACATAAATGTTAAGTAGAATATGATTCGTTGCTATGGGCAACATCTCCACTTCTCAAACCCGCACTTTAGTAAATATACCCCTAAGACGCACCACAAGACTGCACTTGTATATCTGTGTGCGACTGAATCTGTTTCAAAGCACGGAACTTGGCATGAAAAAAAGCTGCTGTTGCTGCATCTTAGCACTTTATATGCAGATTGAAATTCAGTCACACACATATAACCAAGTGTTGCATATTAAATTATTCAGTGCAGGGTTGTGGTGTATCTTAGTCACATCACATTATGAAGAAGACGTATTTTCAGTCAAAAACCTATGCAAAGAAGACATCGGCTCAAGCTGAGTCGCACAGGACCTGGCACGCTGTGAGTGACTGTTTGGTGCGACTGCAGCAATAGTGTCTGAGTGAGGACACATCTGTATTTCAACAATAAGGTATCTCCTATGGCAGACAGTGTGCGACACCCCCACTCTATGAAGTATCAATAAACTTAGGGCAGCCTGTCAAATTTCACTTCCGTTGCACTTAGGAGATATGGGCCCTCATTCAGAGCCACTCGCTAGCGGCAGTACGCTCGTTCCGAGCGATGTTCGCACATCTGCGCATGCGTACGGATCGTTATACGCATGCGCAAACCAGTCAGTGCGGCCGAAATTCATGTGCTCGCAATATAGCGAATGCCTGCTATTTTGAGTGACAGAATGAGGCGTATGTGGGTGGTAACAGGGGAAGGTGCTTGAAAACGGGGAGTGGAGATCAGAACGCAGGCGTGCTTAAAGGTCAAAACGGGCGTTTTATGGGTGTGCATAATTAATACAGCAGCGTCATTGACCACGTCACTGGGTTATTTTATAGCCAGAACTGCTCGCAAGATTGTGGTAGCAAAAACCAACCACAAGAATAGCGAGCAGTTCATACGCTGGCCGATGTACTCGATTAATCTAATAAATAGCGGACATGACGTATGGTGCGAGCGGCCAGGGGGCGTTTTTAACAAATAAACGAGTGTATGTTTTGCTCGCTCGTTCAGACTTAGAGGTGTGAACAGACTGCAATTTGCGAACGGATCATTTGAATAGCCACCCCTTGTTTTTGAACGAACGACCGCAAATAGCGAACGGCTCTGAATCAGGCCCATGGTTCTAGAAATTACCTTATGATACAGTAGATAGCCTCCCGTTCTTCCACAATGTATCAAGCCAATTGGTACTCAAACATGTGATGTTTTATTCACAACAACTTCAATAACAGTGCATATTTGAAACTGAAATACTTATACTTTTCTGAACATACGGTTTAGTCAAGTAGATGCAAACACAATTTCATTGCACATAAAATAGGCAAAGCTAAAATCTTAACATTTGACTAAAGACACCATAATTATTCACAACCTCTACATTACATAAGCATTGCAACTAACTAAATTATTTCAGTCCTGACTTTTCACAAGTTGCTGGCCAGTTAGCTTTGTAAGGTGGTGCACGGTTGTAACTTAGTAGCAATTATAACTTGAAAGTTTTAATTATCCTAAGACTAGCAATTATGTTTCCTTTGGTAAAAGTGAACTTTTCCTGTTGCTGACAATTGCACTCAGTGCCTGATTCAGACCCGCTCGGAAGCGGGTCGATGGTGGGCCAGTGCACTGCGCATGCGCAAGCCCCGGAGCGAACACAAAAAGCACTCGCTCCGGCAAACGCATCCAAAAGGGGGGGCTGTCATTGTTGATCGACAGCTCGCCCCGTTTGGAAGGCGAGGAGGGGGGGTGGCTGGGCAAACGGAGGCGTTCCTGCAGGAACGCCTACTGTTTGTGGGCGGCTCTACTGACATCACTCGTGATGTCAATAGGTGGACTTCCTGCTCTATTAGAGCAGGAAGTCCACTGGGGCTTGTGGCCACGAGACATTACCGTAAGGGTCTCGTTGCAAGCCCGATGGTGGCGCTGGTCTTGACCATCGCGACCATCACCTGGCCGCTCGCATAAGCTGTGGGTGGTCACCCTCAGCTATGCGAGCGGCCAGAAGGCTGCAACTTAAAAAACAAGCACCTGCCCTGATTCAGAGTGAGCGGCTCTGAATCAGGCCCTCAGTTCCTATGCTTACTATTGTCTCAAGCAGTACTTGCAATCCTAGCTAATAAGTAATTATTCATACAACAGTTTATAGTCTTCCTGCAGCATATGAAGTTGAAGATGAAAGCAGCTTAGTTGCCCAACTATCACCATCATATTCACTTCCACTGCACCAACTCAGCGACTGCAGCTACTTATACTTATTTAGTCTTTCAAGGAAAGTTCTGTTATAAGCGTTTTGAAGAAGTTGGGCAATTACCTAGAGGCAATAGCAAGCAGTAGATGGACGTTTATTATGGGTTCTATTGTCCGTGACTAAAGCCTGTTAATCTGACAGCCGACAATATGAGACAAAATGTGAGGTACTATGCTCAGCCGGGTTATAGACCTTCCCTGACGGCTGCACTCGCTCTCCAGGAAATTGTAGTGCAATTGGCTCTCTCTCTTTCCATGCAAATACTTTGGTGAACTGATGTTTCCTGCTAGCTGTCACTCACCGCTTCTCTGCTGTCCTCTTAAGAATCAGGTTGCCTCAACCCACCTCACAATTCCTCCTAGTCCCGCCTGCTGCCCGCCTCCTAGCTGCTGACTGGCATCGCAGGGAACATGATGAGGGGCTGGCTCTGCCCTCCAGTCCGCCCCGCCTCCAGCAGTTCTGCCTCTCCTTCAACTATCACCGGAAGTCCCCGGTGCTACTAATACACCAGGCGGCCGCTGCTCTGCCTCCTGATAACCGCGGTCCTTCAGGTAAGGTAGCTCCGCTTCCTATTCTCTGTGCCTCAGGTCTCAGCCTCCTTATCTGGCCACCGCCTCTGGTCCGTGCCTTTGCCTGGCAGTCCTGCCTCACTTCCTCCATCCAGGAAGTCCGTCAGCCAGCCCTTATTACTCCGGAGGCAGCTCCAAGTAGGGATGGACATCGGAAACCCACCATCATATGGCAGTGCTTCCACCATTGAATCTTTCGATACAATGGTAACTAACCATCACATCAAAAGCATTCAATGGTAAAAACTATTCATATGAACAAAAAACAGCTCAGGCAGGCAGAGCTGACTGAGGACTAGGAGGAGGAGAATGAGAAACACTGTCACAACCACGCTGCTGCTGCTGCTGTGGGCACTTTAAGCAACAAGAAAGTGAAGTGTAAAAACATGTTTAAAATATACTTATAACACAATGAAAACTAACCTCTTACAGCACCAGCAGAGAAATCACTCCCCATCTCTGCTGGTATAAACGTTGTTAGCTGTCACTCTGTGTGTGTCTGTGAGTGAAAGCTGCTGCTGGGCCAGGGCTGCAAACTGATTGTCTCTCTGAGACAGTGAGAGCCAATCAGACCTAGCAGAGAGGTGAGGGAGGGCCAGGTCTGAGGTAGTGAGAAACAGCCTCCAACGATCCCAGCAACATGAGCCAGGAAGGTTATCAGAGGCAGAGACACAGCACACAGCAGCCAGGGGAGGCAGAGCTTTTAATAGTTAAAGAAAGGAAGCCACCATCGCAACACCATTGAATGACTACCATTCGATGGCAGCAAACACTAACATCAGAAGAAAAACATCGATGGGCAGCAAACATCGACCATTGATGTCCATCCCTAGCTCCAAGGTAAACACTGCAGTGCGGCTGTGATCACCTCAACGGTACCTCAGAACTGCCCAACGGTCAGTCGGGCAGCCCCTATATGTCCTTCCTCACGGTACCCTGCACGCGCCGGCTCCCTTTCCGCCGGGGTCGCATGCCACAGGCTGTTCCTCCAACGGCAGCCAGCCTTTCCCCTCCACAGTTCAATAGGAGAGTCCGCACCTCGCGCTCTTAATGGCCAGCAGGTTAGGCCAAAGGGAAAGACCATCACACTCCATAATAATAGGGCATAGTCCTTGGGAACAGAAAAAGGCCAATAAACACACTGTACTTGTATTTACTAACTCACTAACATATATATATATATATATATATATATATATATAATAATCACACATACATACATACATATACCACACACACACACACACACATATATGGACACCTGTGTTACTACTAAGTGGTACTCCCAGATCTGGAGTACCACAACTGCAAAAACCACCTTCCTTATTGCATTCATATACCCACCTTAAGTTATTATTCCTTTGTGACTAAAGGGGCACATCCACTAGGCGTCTAGTGAAGGACTGAACGATAACGATATCGTTATCGTTCATTAAACTGTGCAGTGCCTACACTGGACGATATATCGTTCAGTGTAGGCACCCTCCCTCATCCCTGAACATGGTCAATCTGTTGTAATCGGCAGATTAACCAGCATGTTCAGGCGATGATTGATGTCGGAAACGACCAGCGGGAGCGTGCATTGCTGGTCGTTTCCGACGTTTTAGTGCCAGATTCATGCACGATTAATGGACGACTTAATGATATTATTGTTCAGTCGTCCATTAATATCTGCTAAGGGATGTGCGCCTTAAGGACAAGTTTGCCGACTCTCTGCACTACACTCATTTCCTTTACCCATATTCTTCCCCTTCGATCCCATGATGACACTATACTCATTTCCTTTAAGATGATGTCTAGTGTGTACCGACCTAAGCGATGGCACAGCGTGGTGCCGGCATCGGCAAGTGCTCTAGCCGCAAGCCTGTGACAGGCTGCTTTTCATCTAAATTTTATGTGATTAATGTGTATGTCCTTTAGATTGGCTGATAACCTACATATAAGTATCCCTGGTATATAACAAATAACACTATACCCTCTAAGTCAGGCCCGGCCAACCTGTGGGTCTTCAACTGTCCCAGGATGGTTTACCAGCTGATCTGTGGTATGGTATGCTGGGACTTGCAGTTTTACAAAAGTTGGAGAGCCACAGGTTACTGCAAACGTGATTCACACTTGCTCAACTGTATCCTCATTTCTGCTACATTGTAACCTCTCTGGACCAGTCCCTCTCTACTCTCATTTTACATCCATAGTCATTTTGTTGCTACCATGCATGCCTGATTTTTCAGGTTAGTTTCCCCATTGTCCAGTGCCGTTCATCACCTTTGTGCTTTACAAATGAATAATATTTGCTAAAAAGTTCAAAGTCAACTGTGTTTCTGACGCACCAGGCGTAGAAAGGAGTACTGCAAACTCCTGGCTCGCGTATATGAAGAATCTGATCCACTGGGTGCTTAGTAGATGAATGCCTCTTAGTTTATTTTGCATATTAAGCTGCTAAAAAACGACCACAAAGGTTTCTAAAACAATTTTCTCTTTCTCTTACCAAACCAATATATTTATTGCAGTTTTCAAAGACCATGAACTGTTAAAGGCTTCATGGCACTGAGAAATATATTGGAGAGTGACTAGAGGGACAATAGCACAATTAAACATTATTTTGAAAACTGATGGCTTGATTCAGCGTGCACTGCTGAATGCAGATTTACGTGTATTGGGAATATGCGCATGCACAGGACCCATTCTGCGAGTGTGCTGAATGGGTCCTGTTCAATCGCACGCAAGCCCTTGAATGCCTCTGCCTGATTGAAAGTAGGGGCCAGCGTGTCCGTCCCGTTTTCTGTGAATGGCCAGCCCAGAGACTGCGTGGACATACGCAGTCTTCTGGGCTCGCAAGCCGGCCAGCCTGAGTAAGCCTCAGCTTACTCAGCTGTCCGGCTCCCCCGCGCCATCCACCATCACGACCATTGACCACCGATGCTCGCGATGGTGATCCCAGCCTGCGAACTCCGTCGCAGTGCTGGGATCGCAAATGCAGCAGGGGGTATCATACACCTCCTGCTGCATATGCATTATAGCAAGGATCGCTATTGCAGTGGCGATGAGATAGGAAAGACATGAAACATAATAATAAACTAAAGGATTATACCAGCAACATGTTGTTGAAAGTTTTACATGAAATCATTGCTAGCCTGATTGTATGAAGCTGCTTGGGTTATTACATAATGGTAAACAGAGAGATTAGGAGTAGAGGCTTATATTTAATACGCAGAAATGGCAGGGAAAGCTAAGAAGTTTTTCAAGTGAGCTGGTTCCCATGATAATTCAGTGGCATAAATGTGAGAAAACTAAGAAATGTAGAATTGTAATAGTCACAAAATGATCTAATAGTGTTAGGGACCCCAATAGTTATCCCTGATTTAGCACTGACTAGGTCAGAGAAAAGGACTGTATTACCCTGACTGGTACTACTCTAGCGTCAGGATTGCGATCACGCAGATCTCCAAGTCCTGAAGTACTAAGGAGAGAGACGAATATAATACTCGCAATGAATATTGTATCACTCTGCCGTCTCTTTACTGACACCACTTGTGGAAAACACAAAGAGGGCACTCTTTATATTATATTTATATCTATTATAACACTCTTATCACAAACTACCACTCAGTTAGTTGGTCTCCCCCTGCTTCTACCAAATAAATAATAGTTATGGTGTAATCTTACCGATCTAATAGCTTCTTTGAAGACGGGGTTCTGGAGCATATATGAAAATAGACTAATAAAGAAACACATTATTAAGTACAACGCTAAGTTACAGAAATGGTAGAAGTCCTGATATCATGACCCACTCAGTGGTGACTGGATGGCTGGTTAATGAACCAGGATCCATACCAGGACCGCCCACATAATTTTTATCCGTACATAATGTCCCCTGTACAATAGCTACATAATATATGGAATGATCACATTAAACTATTATTTAAGCTATACAATTATTGTGAACAAGACTGCTCGGTGATGTGTGATTGGTTAGGTACCTCATTTCTCAATCACACTGAGAAATGAGGTATCTAGTCTGTATGCTGGTCGGGTGTGATTTGAGGGTCTCTCAAAATACACTCGATCAGCATTCAGACTTCATGTATATTTCTATGATTTTGGAAGCTCCTAGCTGTGGCGGAATTTTTTCTTGGTAAAAAAAACAGATAAAATATGATAAAGTATTTGATCCCTATTTATTGTCAGTCACACACCGTAATCAGACAGCTGTTTGATAACCCCCTTCTGTGTTGGGTGCCAGGTAAGCATCCTCAAGTCATCTATATGCAAGACCACATGCCTTGTTAACTATTTTCATCTCCAGGTAATTGCCTTTCCTGCTCGACACCATAAGGGATGTACATTTTAATGAAAGTACACCAGCCCCCTCTGCTTTACCTGCTAAGTAAAAACCTTCAGTGTGCTGTATATTCAATAAACTTTGATATTCCTAGAGCACCCTTGTGGGTGATAAATGTCACAGGATGACAAAACCGAACAAAAGGGCCTTCAGGTTACTTGCCCTCAATGACCTTACATTTACAAAAAAAAACACTTCATATCTAGATATTGAGCAGCAGATGAATTATTATTAATGGAAGATCTTTTACTCTCTCCAATGCCCTTACCATCGCAAATAGCAGGAAAGAAAGTGTACTATAACAATAACCAGGAACATCAGAGAGAATTTGCAGGTCATTCAAGTAATGGGAAATTTATCTGTTATACCTGGTGGCACTTCATTTGATTTTGGAAGGTCAAAAGTAAAGGAGATGGCAAATGCTGTCCGAGTAGCAGATATATTGCAAAAGAGAGTTTATTATAATTGTGAATGGCTGAGACCAATAAGGTTTTTGAGACTGTATCATGAGTTTATTTTGATCGCAGATGAAATTGCACAGTGAGCGGATAAAGAGGAAAGGTAAGGCCTGAGGTTGCAATACTGTCATCAGTGAAGAAAATGATGGGAAAAAGAAAAAAAAAGATAAAGATGAGGAAGAGAGGATGATTTATATTATAAATTGCACGTCATTTTTCTTTCTCACTTTCTCACAGCTCAAACAGTCGCTCCTGTCACCAGCAGCATTTCACAGAGTCACTTCTTGAGCATTTCCTGGTCTCCAGCAATGATAATCTCATCGATCTCAATGTCATTTTCAGTTACAGGGATGGAGTCACAAAGCTGCTCTTGAAAAGCCAATGCAATGGTATATGGTTTGGCAGCAAACTGACGGTTGTAGCGCTCTAAAAAAGTATCATAATATCCTTTACCCCTTCCCAAACGATGACCTTCCTTGTCAAATCCAAGCCCCGGTACAAGCACGAGATCCAGGCCGCCTGTAATAATTGGTTTGTAGGTAAGTGGTAGACATTAATATATTGTGAAGAGCTAAGAGTACAGTGAAAATAAGTCTCACAAAGCAAAGTCATGTGTACACTAGACTACGATATTCTGGATAAAAATATAAATGTTATTTTTGGTGCTAATTGCGTCTTACACATGTCAATTTTTAGACAATTCCTAAAACTGTACAGAGGCTTGCTCACCCATGGCCAGCGCCTCCTCCCTGCAGTCCTCCTCCCCAGGCTGGGGGATATTCCACGTTGTTACTGGCAGCTGGTGGATTTCCTCCACTGAACCAAGCCTCACCATATCCATGTGTGTACTGCGGGGCCGGTAACGTGGAATAAAACAAGCTTTGCCTTCATGAAAAATATCACGTATGATGTCCCCAGTTTGCACCTCATCAGGCATGCTCAAAAACACAGCAATGCGCCGAGCTGTCTGGTACCGATTGTGAGACAGCAACTGCAAGAGTAATTTATTATCAGAATTAAGGAAAGTACAGGTAAATCCCTGTCCTATGTGCTTCACATGTACCTGGCAAGTAAAAAGGCAACTATTCTCACTGCGTTACTATTAAAATACTGTCATTTCTTCAATATTAATATTGTATATTTATTTTTCACTCCCTCACTTCACTTGTAAAGATAATGGAGGCTTGACCCTCTGTGGCAATACCTTATGACGTCTGAGCTACACAAGCCCAATTTGTGTATCAGATTAAAGCCCCAGGTAGAAATATTTATTCTATAGGACAGTTTTGGCAATAGGAAGCTATGAGTGACATCACTTAGAAGGATGACGTTTCGAATTCAACATTCAAAAATATCGACAATCAGAACAGTGAGACGGTTCGGTTATACCAACATGCTAATAATGCGATTCAAAGTATTTTAATAGTGTGTGCTTAAAGGGAAACAAATGCGGTAAAATCCCCTGAATTGCCATTTTGTTTTTTTTTACAGCATTTTCTATATGTACACAGCATCGGAATGGTTCATCTCGGTGGGTAATGCCATCTTCAGGCGGTGTTACCCAATTGAAGCCTACGGGCCTCTTATCTGGATGCCTCCCCTGAGAGGCATCCAATCGGATCCCTTCCATCTCCTCCCGCAGCCTTCTGCGAATGCGTGTTAAATCCAGAAGTCCCTCTATGCTAGGACATCGCAAAGGACAGCTCTTATAAGAAGAGCGGTCCTTTGCGATTTTCATCGCATTTCTAGGTACATACCACAGTAATCAACAGCGGTTTCTACCCGATGAGAGGCGGAATGTACGGCATCGTGGATGCGATGCTTAGTACATCCCACCCATGATGCTTTACTATCATGTTTGAATGGGTAAAACCGAAATACATGGAATCGCATTATTAGCATATTGGCATGCGGAGGTTCGACATAAATGAGTCTTCGTTCTGACGGTCGACATTTTAACTGTTGAAATTGCACACAGAACCCCACCTATCTTGTTGGGTAAGTGGACTATAAAATGCAGCAAAGGAATGTTCTGCAAATTTGTAACAGTGGAATCCCCAAGGGTTATAAGTGAACACCTCGTGCCTGCTAGACATGGGGAAGGGTGCATGGATAATAAACTTGTAGCTCCTCTTTCATACCATGTTAGCATCAATGTCAATGTAACTGTGCATAATCTAGTCTCTAACAAGATACCAAATAAAAGAAGAGAAAATTGCAGCTTTGGAAAAAAAAAACTTGAAAAGAGAAATAGTGACTAAAAATAGACATATCCTAAAAGGCATAAACATGCAGTGCAAATCTTAACAGGGCACAGCGTGCAATAATAAGAAGCTTTAACAAGGTTAGAACATCCTGCAGAATTACAGTACAGACATAGGGAAAGACATAACAGTATTACTAATGCTTAACTGATACTGGAAGATAGTGTTTTAGTCCATTTAAACCTAAGAAAATCAAATCAAACTGAAATGTACACTGAAGTTGCAAACAGAAGGCATTTGTCTTATTCTATAGAGTAAAGCCCAGATTTTATAATTTATGCCATTACATGCATATTTGTACATTCATATCCTCTCTTGGAATTACGTTTTTGTGTGTGTGTGTATATATATATATATATATATATATATATATATATATATATATATATATATATATATATATATACACATATATACATATATATTTTCCATAGACAAATAGAACGTACAGTTTCACATGTCCCATTAAGGCTTCTTAGACATGATCTAAAATTTCCCAAAACCTACTGAATTTGTGCCACTCAAACTAAAAAAAAGCAATGAAATTCCAATTCCAAATTCCAATCATTAAGGCTGACGCCTTAATGGACGTGTTCTTGCGCAATACAGATATGGTATGCCATCACACCCTGTGGTTAACTGCAGATTCAGCACTCTCACAGACTGAGATTGCTGTCACTCACAAAATGGTGGAGCTGCTAATTCACAGAATTGTGTGCTCATTGAAATACACACATGCAGTCTATGCAACTGAGGTCTGAGCAGAAGATAGAACTGCACAGATGGGATAAGAGTGGAGTGGATGGAGGAAGAGATAGAGCGGTGTGGATGGAAACATATAGATACTAGGTAGCTATAGTTCCAGGTTAGGAGCTTTTGGGGTTTAGGCAATTGAGAAAGTTACAGTTTTTTAAACTATTACCCCAATCCGCCATTGTAGAGATAGGAAGTTTCAACTTGTTGCGCAGCCTCAGTAGGAGCCTCCAGCAGGTGTACTCATTGTGACTTCACTTGGGTGCACTAAGATGGCTGGCCAGTGCAGGCGGTAGCGGCCGTGGGCTCGGGGGAAGAAAGCAGATGTTAGCTGCTCTGGTACCGGGGGAGGTAGGGGGGTAGCGGCCGTTAGCTTTCAGCTGGAACACAGGGGAGGAAGGGGGATAGCGGGCGTTAGCTGCGGCCGGGAATGTTAGCAGCGGCAGTGGTGCAGGCGGCAGGATCTGGGGCATTTTTAGCAGGAGACAGATGCAGGCTGCAAACCTGTGTATAAAAAAAAAATTTGCGTGGCGCCCCCCCTAAAAGAAAAACTGACCAGCACCGTGCTTTGTAAACCCAATACTGGTTGTACTAAATACAGGGGACAAACGATGTAGGGGTCCCCCATATTTAACACAACCAGCACCAGGCTTCTCAGAACCAGTCCTGGTTGCCAAAAATACGGGGGGACAAATGACATAGGGGTCCCCGTATTCAGGGCAACTAGCACTGGGCTATGAGCCGGTCCTGGTTCTAAAAAGCCTGGTGCTGGTTGTGCTTCATATGGGGGACCCCCTATGTCATTTGTCTCCTGTTTTTAGCACAACCAGTACTGGGTCTCCAAAGCCCGGTGCTGGTTGTTGTTTTTTTGGTGGGGGTCACACTATTTTTTTTCTACACAGGTGTTCTATTTTTTTTTTTTTTAAACACAGAAGCACAGACGGGTCTCACTGATCCCGTCCGTGCTTCTGTGTGTGTTTATTTATACACAAATGCAGGTATCACGGATCTTTCAGATCCGAGCCTGCATCTGTTGTCTGCTTCCCCCTCCCAGCCATGTCCTGCAGAATGTCCACTTCACATGGATTGACCAGTTGACCACACATCCTGGCTGTTCTTGTTATTCATTAGAAGTGCTATTACGACCCTGAGTGCACTCCTTTCACTACATTCTATATAAATATATATATATATATATATATATAGTGTAATATTAACAAAGTCATCAGGGAAGTTGTCCAGGGCAGATATTTATGCTCTAGGTTCCTAGTTTCTGTCTGGTAGACAGTTATCTAATTAGCAACCTTGACTACCAGACCACCTGTGAGAGGCTGATAAAGCGTGGCTCAGTTTTGCTTGCCTGTCTCTCACTGCCTGCGGAGCAGGTTGGGGCCAGCAGAGAAAGAGAGACCACTGCTTGTGATTGTAAGTGATGTATTAAATTCTGTTCCTCCCACCTTGAGAGGAACAGAATTCCTCTCAAGGAAGTATGTTAGAGCCAGACAGTCTAGGATTCATTTTTTGTTTATTTTGTGCTTGCAAATAAAACTAGCTGCGGTATCTGTACCAAGGCCCTGGACTTACAGTATGTGTTCTACTAATTGCTTGGCTGCTGCGCGCAAGGTGCTGCCATTCACCCCAGGAGACTGCACCCCTAACCTGATCTTGCGGCTATACTAGCTGGGTTGCCCGGCATTGCTTGGGTTGAAGAATGGACCATGAAGTACATTTTCCTCGCCTATAACACAATTACACTGATCCATTGACATCTGCTTGTACTTCCTCTGAGGTCTCCTCATGTCTTGCCTCTGTTTTACTTTTAGCAGCTGAGGAACTGAGACCCAAACTGGATAGTTTTTTTGGTAGCATGGCTATTCTGAAGTCTTTGGTTGTGCTTACAGTGAATTGTCCTGAAAAGGACCACAGTTTTGAAGGTTGAGATGTGAAAAGAACTAAAACTTAGTTTGAATGTGGTGGACTAAAGGGGGAAAGCTTTGTCATTCACACCTGAATAACTATGCAATTTAGGAGTACATGACGGTGCAGGCAGGCATATTTCCTGACTGTTTGGAATGTGGTATATCCAGAGCAGAGTGACTTACAGGACACACATCAGTATAGCTTCCCAAATCACCGCAGTTGCTGAAATCAGTGCATAACAGAAATCATTGCCGAGCAGAAATCTCTGGAGACCAACATTGGAGACCATGACATATGAAAATTGCTTGGAGGAAATTAGTAACTGTCAGTGCAGGTGCAGTGTGACAGTTGATCCTCCGACTCACTGCTCTTCTGTTGGAGCACTACCTGCCCCCTACTAAGACATTTCAGCCTTTGCCTTTAGATCAGTGCAGGTTTAGGCACTAGAAGACATCCTGAGCGACCTTGCTTAAACCAAAATTTCAAATCAGAGACTCCTACTTGGTGGGCGCCATGTAGACCTCCATGGCCCTGACCAACTTCAAACATAGCCAAAAACCTAATCCTGGTCAAACTACACCATCATGCCAAATTTGGTGGAACTATAAACGACAGACAGACAGACACACACTTTTCGCTTATTAGATATACTAGATTTAGTGGCAGGAAAGAGCTAACAATTACAATTAATTGTACAATTACACCGATATATGCAGGATAAGATGGCATCCAACAGTGTGCTTCCAGCATGCCTGACACACTGATGATGGGATTTAGTGAATTTGTTTGAAATGAACGCACCACATTAGTCAAAACTGTTACTTAAATATCCTTGAATACATTGTGTATTTGGAGTCTTAATGTATGATACATGTAAAAACATTATTTTATGGTCATTTTTAATTTGTAGAGGGCAGCTAGAACTAAATTTGTTGGTGGGCATCCAATTCAAGCGAGAGAATTTTACACAGAGAAAATAAGACTATTTAAAAGAAAATTATATGAACGTGCCTTGACAAAGATAAATGGTATATCGAAACGCGTTGGTTGAGAGGACTGTGTGGGAATTTCTTCGCATCTCACTTAAAAGACTATGGAGGTGACTTCTGGGGATGCCTGAAGGACTATTGTCCACTTTTGTGGAGTGGACCATTACATCTGGTGAGAGGCCATCTGATTTCCTATATGTTTTATGTCTATTGTTGAATAAATTTACTGTATTACACTGTATGGAGTTTTTCATTTATCCATATGTTCCAGAATAATGATTGGGAACAAATAAGTGTTAAGAAATGTTATCTGAGAGTGGGAGTCGCAGGGACCTGCGGGCAGACACAGATGATGGTTGTTCAGTGTGTATGAACAACCATCATCTGCAGATAAATCTGTATAGTGTGTACCCACCATAAGACACATTTTTGGAAGAAAAAGATGCCCGGAACTAGCAGAGTAGCACGGGACCTGGCGCACTGAGATAGGCTGTTTGGCTCGACTACAGCAATGATGTATTTGGACACATCTGTAACTAAAGGGAAATCACATGAGCGCAGGGACACAGCAGCAAAGAGCATAATTCGCTGCATCTCAGCCTGCCGTGTTCTTCATAAATAACACCTAAAGCAATGGTTCCCAAACTTTTTTGAATCACGGCGCCCTAGAGTACCAGCATTGTTTTCGCGGCACCCCTAAGGCAAAAGCTTGTTATTGAGAACTTCAGAAAAAAATTCAGTGAAGTAGTAAAGTGAACGGCTGAGTTATGTGGTGGGGGACAGGGATGCGCTTCTGTATGTTCACATATTTACATTACATTGACCATAAAGAATTTGATTTGGTTCTGGACCACCAACCTAAGGCACCCCTGGAAGTGTACCGAGGCACCACAGGGTGCGTGGCGCACAGTTTGGGAACCACTGACCTAAAGTCTTCAAATGCTGGCTTCAGGCAATTTTCCTCTTTCAAGTATTAAAAGTTATGCAAGTAAGATTTGGTAACAAGCACAATGATTTTATTATAATATAGTTAAATTGTAAAAAAATTCTATCATTTTGGATGAAGTTACCCTTTGAGCCTTCTATTTTATTACAACCGTTGCTTAGAAGTGCAAACCTGCACACCCGAGCCTTCTTACAGTTTTGTTATTTTACAATTCTGAATGAACCCATGACTGTTAAATTTGTTTCTCATACTAATGTACGAACTGTAAAAATAAGTGGGAAAGCAGGAACATAATTTGTGATTAATGTGTACTTTTTCTCAGATTTACATGCATATAAATGTGATAAATAGATCTATCTATTTATCTATCAGCAAAGTTGCTGGGGTGCAACTGCAAGTAGAAAACTAAAGAATTTTCTTCAGGCTACTCCACATAGAGAGGGCGCCCAAAAGTCTTCATAATACAGAATCCCACATTTTTATTCCATTAGAAAAAAAAAAAAACCTTTTGACATATCGGCCTCAGAACAGACCTTTTTCAAGATATCCATCCCATAATACCATCACTCCTCCTCATGGCACAGGGGCGTGTCCACATGTCACTCCCCCATTGCTTGTCACTCTGGGGGCGTGTCCAGCTCTTCCGAAGCTGCGACATCTATTTATGAACTGCTCTGAAATGCAAAGCAGCAATGAGAGTGCCCCCCAAAAAAGGGACTGTCCCGCCAAAATCTGAATGGTTGGGGAGAGAGTTTTATACTGTGTACACACCTATAGATATATCTGTCTGGTGGGAAGGAAAATTTGGTAATGTACAGGAGCAAATAACAATAGAAATTTACTCCCAAACACTGGAAAACGGACCAGATTTTCCTTCCCACCAGACAGATTGCACAGATATATCTATAGGTGTGTATGCAGCCTTAAAGTGCATACACACGGTCAGATTTGTCAGATTAACGATCTGAACGATTTGATGAACGATTTGACAAACGATTTGAACTATGAACAATTTTTGACTGCATTAAAATGACTGAAATTGTCCAAATCTGACTGCAAACACATCAGATGTCCGATATCGTTATCTGACAATCGGGAACACGCATCGTTCAAATATGTCAGATTTTCCTTCAGATATGAACGATTTTTGAAATAGTTATCGTTCAGATCTGAAGAAAAATCTAACCGTGTGTATGCACAATTAGCCTTTAGTTTAGGATTTTTTTCTTCAACTTCTCTACTGTTACTTGAGGTATGATATTTGATTCAGATTGGGACTCACTACTAGCAATTTTAGCAGGTTATTCTGAGACTCAGTCTAATGGAAATCTCTATATGCACCAGGAACTCCCACAAACTGTCCACAGGCGTTCTAGGTCTCACTAGGCAGCTGTTGATTTAAGTGAGGGTGGTAAGAAACAGGCAGGGCCAGCACTTCCAATAGGCAACTTTCTAGAGCATCGGCCACTGGAGGGCGCTGCTGGTTTCATTAAGTGTAGTGCGGTCTGCATAAGTGCGGTCTGCATTACACAGTAACACACACACCGCCGCCGGCTGTGTGTTTGTTTTAGCAGCCGAAGTCAGACAGACTCTCATTGGCTGCTACGTCCACTGCCTGAGCCGGGCTGGAGCTCAATCATGAGCTCCACCTTCCGGCTCCTGCAGTGGGTGAAGGGAGAGACGTCATGATGTCTCTCCCATAGTAAGGGGGGACCACTACTGGGAAGCACTCTATAAGGGACACTGCATAGGTGGGGCCAAATACTTGGGGCACTGTATAAGGGGCACTGCATAGGGGGGGCCAACTACTGGGGGCAAGGCATTGGGAAGACTACTACTTGGGGCACTATATAAGGGGCACTGCATAGGGGGAACTACTACTGGGAGCACGGCATAATGGAGACCACTACTGGTAGCACTGTTTAAGGGGCACTGCAGAGGGGGCAGTTATGGGACATAATTAATGGAGGAGGGACAGTTATGGGGCATATTTATAATTGTGGGTGTAGGGGGGCCGTTCTGGGACCTAATTAAAATTGTAGCAGGGGGCAGTTATGGGACATAATTTAAAATTTATGGTATGGTGTCTGCGCTCTGGGGTCCTATTTAATCAGTATATAGTGCATGGAGGGCCAACTACTGGGGGCACTGTATAAGGGGCACTGCATAGGGGGGGAAACTACTGGGGGTACTGTATAAGGTGCACTACATAGAGGACACCACTACTGGGGGGCACTGTATAAGGGCTTGTGTAGCTATCCAAGGGAAAGGGGGGCACTAGGCTGAAGCTATGCCTAGGGTGCCAAGAAACCTTGCACCGGCCCTGGAAACAGGCCAAAGTTAGAGCTGGTCACACAGTGTCACATCCAGGAGCAGGCAACACCAATTCGTAAATACAACATTTAAGGAAGCCAGAAATCACATGTTGATGCATAGGAAATCAGGCACAATATACAGGGCGTAAACAACTAACAGTAAGAAACCTGTCACTTGGTTTGAGGGGGCGACATCTGTAAATTTGCTCTGGTAGAGACACTTATAAATCAAGGAGGGAGCAAAAGGGCACTCTGCATCTGATTTCAGAGAGACGCTTTTTTTTTTTTATAACTGACTGTCCACCTTTGCACAGCCTTGCTATTTAGGGACACAAGGAGTATCAGTGATTGAGCCACCGAGAAGACGCCCAGCTTGTACTCCACACGGATTTGTGAATCCATATCTGAAACACCACAGTTGCTTTGTAGGCAGGTTTCTGAACATTGCTGTTATACAGCATATAAATCACTATGCAAACCTCTCACCTTATTACTTACAGAGATGTGTGAAGTCACCAGCTGGTAACACTTTTTTTTTTTTAAGCATGCATGAGTTCACACAATACTGTGTCTTGCAAAAGGCTTGTACAGTAGGAACAGATGAAAAGTCAAATTCCTTTCACCTTCAAAAACAATAACTATGGGGTTAATAGTTCATTTTCTGTGTGTTAACCATGCCAAATCATGATCTATTGGCTTAGGGGCCTATCCTTTCATTTGAATCCTCCGATAACACTTGAAAGTAGCCCTGAATTAATCGGAAATAATTAACTAAGATCAGAGCAAAACAATGGAGGTGAAACAGCCTAACAAGGGAGCTGAGGGAATGGTTGCCTTTCCATAGATGCTTATTATTCATTGATTCATCAAAGGTCAGAGGTTCTCAAACTCGGTCCTCAAGACCCCACACAGATCACATTTTCTAGATCACTCAGCAGGAGCACAGGTGTAGTCATTACTCACTGACACTTTTTAAAAGTTGAAAGCTGGAGCTAATTATTACACTTGTGATTCTGTGAGGAGATCTGGAAAACATGCACTGTTTGGGGTGCTGAGGACCAAGCTTGAGAACCTGTGATCTAAGTTTAAGGGCCACATACTGTATAGAGCAAATCCATTTAAAGGGTGCAAATTTACACAATGGACAAATAATGGGGGTGCAAATGCAACGTAATTTTTATTTTATAGGGGAGAAAAACTGCCTGTTTTTTGCATATACCAGACAAATATCAGGGAGCTTTATTTTTCTATACTGCAGTTTAGAAATAAGCTATTGGTGCACACAATACAGACAGGCATACACGTCTGTGAAACTAGTTCTGATTTCAGGCAATGAAAAACAGCACTAGATACTTGCTGACATTCCCATTCTTCTCGTAGATTGAAACAACTGCACAGAAACACAAACATGCCCTTGTGCACTCTGGTACAGGATTAGCATGCTAAACAGTTTCATGGAGATAGGTGGTGATTCGCCATTGCCATCCTACTTTTTCATTAAGGATATACTAGGACTCTAGCTGTATAAAGAATACAGATTGTGTGCTTCGTTTCACCTCCTTCTGGCTTTGTTTTTTATTCGTGAAAGAACGAAGTTGTTTAAACTGCTTTTCCCTGTTTAGAAGCTGCTATAAGCTTCGCATATGTAACAGATAGACCATATAGCCCACACTAAAGATGGAGGCGCTCGAATTAATTTATGGCTATGGCAACGAGACCGCCACAGCTGCTGATTTCGTTACATTGGCACTAACGTGTGGCACACACCTTCCGAGTCACCGCCTGGGACTGTCGAAGCTTTTCTAGGTCGCTTAAGGCTGAAATCCTTTCTTTCAACTGAACTCTGAGCGCCCGTTTAGCTGCTTGAATCGACGCCATGTTTGTGAAGCCTGAAAGGTGACGCATCACGCAGCAGCACTTGACTCCACCTAATTTGCTCACTATCGTCTGTTGACCCTCTGTAAGGTCACACGCTTTGATAATATCATTCACCAGCTGTGTGTGTTCTGCCGTTATAAATGTTAATGTATGCACCTTTGTATCTGTCCCAGTAACAGATATTATTGAACTCAGTTTACTCCTTTTTTTCTGGCACAAAAGATACCTTGTTCTCCACTATGCAGTGTATTGATATTACAGTAAGTATTGCAACTCTCAGTGATGATTACTCAACAGGCAATCAGGGAAGTGGCTATTAAACATAAAGGAATTGAAGGTATCTAAAAAAAATATGTAGTTAAGCAAATGAAATTTAACTTTGACATGAGTGAAGAAAGCAGTCACTCCAGTAAAACTACAAAATGCCCTATATTAGATAACAGACCATAAATGTAATGAATTACATAAATGAATATAATGAATAATAAATTACATAAATGAATATAATGAATAATAAATTACATAAATGAATTACATAAATGTAATGAATAAATGTAATGAATTACCATAAATGTAATGAACGATTTTTTAGAACTACAAACGATTTTTGCATATTCTTATGGTGCATACACACGGTCAGATTTTTCCTTCAGATATGAACGATAAAGATTTAAAAATCGTTCAGTCGTTCATATCTGAAGGAAAATCTGACATATCTGACATGCCTGAATGATGGACGATCTACAATGCGCGTTCCCGTTTGTCAGATAACGATATCTGACATCTGATGTGTTTGCAGTCAGACTTGGACGATTCCATTCATTTTAATGCAGTCAAAAATCATTCAAATCGTTCAAAACTTTGGTAAAATCGTTCAAATCGTTCAATCGTTCATCTGACAAGTCTGACAAATCTGACCGTGTGTATGCTCCATTACTGAAAATCGTTGAGTTGACAAGTGTGACTGAACTACAAACGTGCACGCGCATGAACGAAAATCGTTCATCGTTTGACTCAGAAAGTGAACGATTTTTACAAACGATTATCGTTAAACTATATCGTTTAACGATATTCGTTCAAAAAATCGTTGTGTGTGTATGCACCTTCAGAGTGCAAAGGAGATTGTATTTACAAATAAACAATAATAATAATTTATTGCTCCCACTTGCAGCAAAGTGGGGCAGGGTATAGAAAGAGGTAAACAACAATAACAACTACAGACTTGGAAAATAAATATTCTATGCTTCCCTACACTTAAAAAATTAAATAAATTGCTATCTGAGGGATAATAACAAAACCTTGTATTTGTGTTTTTATTTTCTTATATAACTTTAGGACATTTTTGAACGTTCCATTTTCAACTTTTCAGTTTTTTCAAAGTATTAGGGGCTATGTATCAAAGCTTGGAGAGAGGTAAATTGTAACAAATAAATCGCTAACCAATCAGCTCCTAACTATAATTTTTTATAATTGAAACAAGGGAAGAGAGGATTCCGCACAGAACCAATAGAATACTCAATTAGTACGTACCAACAATATTATATCCTTTCTATTGTAATAGGTCATAAGTAATAGCTGGTGATGCTGCCCAAGCCCAAAGTATAACATAAAACACCAGAAAAGAAGGGCTTGTTGCTGGCGCACTCTTAAATCAGATATTCACATGAAGTATACACTTAAAATATAAATTTTAATAAATACAATTAAAATTGTAAGGGCATCGGTGCTACACAAAATTATTTAACAAAGGTTATCATTAAAAAAGTTATCTCTGAAGTGGCGAAAATACTTGAGGGTAACATTAAAGAAAATTTGTTACCCTTAATTAAATATTTTCGCCACTTCATAGATAACCTATTTTCTTTAATGATAACCTTTGTTAAATAATTTTGTGTAGCACGAATGCCCTTACAATTTTAATTGTCTTTATTAAATTATATTTTAAGTGTATACTTTATGTGGATATCTGATTTAAGAGTGCCCCAGCAATAAGCCCTTCTCTTCTTTTATAGTTTTTAAACACAGCTTGCAAAATGTACATTGGAAGATGATTGGTTAGTGCTTTGGGCCTGATTCAGACCCGCTCGCTAGGAAGTGTTCTCACGCAGACTGGCGATGTTTGCATTGTGCGCATGCGTACGCATCGCAGTGCGTGTGCGCGATCCAGTCCGTGCGATCGCCCCTTGTGCATAGATGCCCAGTTAGCTTGAGTGACAGGACGAGCCGTTTGTAGGTGGTGACGGGTTGGTCGATAAAAACGGGGCAGTGGAGGTGCGAACGCAGGCCTGTCTGAGCGTTTTAACGCCGTTTCAGAGGGGTGCATAATTAAGAAGAAGCATCATAGTACACATCACTTGGTTGAATTTCACACTGAAGCACTCGCAGTGCTTGCAGTAGGATATGGTTGACCACAAGCACTGCGTTCGCATCAGATGGTACTAGATGTTACCGATGGTTGCATACACTTCCTGGAGATGACATGCATCAGTGGGCGTCTTAAGACATGCTGGTGGGCATCTGCATAACAGTGCGATTGCACGCCAAGACATATTAGGCGTGCTAATGCCTTGCCGTGCGATCGACTGCCTTGCAGTGGGTGTGCCGGATTTACATAGGCTGGCTGCGTGCGAGCGGGTCTGAATCGAGCCCCTTTATCTCCCACAATTTTATCTCTCTCCCAGTTTTGATACATAGGCCCCTTAGTGTGAGATAGTTATTCTAAACATATTACTAATGTGTTCATGTATGTTAAGAACAGTGGCGTAACCAGAGCAGGACTGCCAGGGCTCATGCCCTGGGCACTGCCTGACTGGCAGAACAGGTGGCAGCGCCGGCCGTGGTCCAGGTCCGGTAAAGTCAGTGTAGTGCGGTCTGCACTACATGGTAACACACACCTCTGCCGGGGCTAGGTAGTACACTCGTACTACCTGGTGGCGGTGTGTGTGTTTCTCACTCTCATTGGCTGCTGCGGCCACTGCTGGAACCGGGCTGGAGCTCACTCATGAGCTCCGCCTTCCGACTTCTGCAGTGGGTGATGGGAGAGATGTCATGACGTCTCTCCCATAGTACCGAGTGGGAGGATGGAGGAGCAGACAGCGGCGGGCGCGGCAGGAGCTGGGATTCAGGTAAGTGTTTTGTGTATGTATGTATGTGTGTTTGTATTATATGTAAGGGGCACTACTGGCCAGGGGGCACTGTATCACTACTGGGGGCACTGAATAGGGGGAACCACTACTGGGGGCACTGTATAAGGGGCACTGCATAGGGGGAATCACTACTGGGGGCACTGTATAAGGGGCACTACTGTGTGCCTGCATAAGTGGGACCACTACTGGGGGCACTGTATAAGGGGCAAGGGGCCTGCATAAGAGGGACCACTACTGGTGGCACTGCATACTGGGGGTACTGTATTAGGGGCTCTACTAGGGATCTGCATAAGGGGCACCACTACTGGGGGCACTGTATAAGAGGCACTACTGGGGTCCTGCATAAGAGGGACCACTATTGGGGGCACTGTATAAGGGACACTACTGGGGGCCTGCATAAGAGTGACCACTATTGGGGGCACTGTATACTAGGGGCCTGCATAAAGGGGACCACTACTGGGGGCACTACTGGAGGCACTGTATAAAGGGCACTGTATAAAGGGCACTACTGGGGGCACTACTGGGGCACTGCTCCTGGTCGAATTGCACGAGGGGCACTACTACTGGAGGCATTAAGTTGCCTATGGAATGAAAAGGAATGTTCCCAGAGTGATGAAAAATGGGGGTGTGTCATGTTGCCCCCATTTTTTAATGGCCACACCCCTTGTGGCATGTAACCATGCCCACTTTTTTGGTTCACGTACATAGGGACACACACCCATTTTTCATCTTGCCCTGGGCTCCAAATACCCTAGTTACGCCACTGATTAAGAAGCTAACACAATATACACGTAGAGCAAAGTGGAGTTGAAGGACACCAGATGGCTGACTCCACGATCGCCTGCAGAAAACAATCGTAGACTGTGCACGGGCCGTACCATGCATATGCATACTGGCTATTTTTGAAAGTGCAGATGCCACACAGAGCCATATCATGCCTGATGTACCTGTTCATTTAATGTGTGCGAGATGGGACGCCTGCTTCTTTTGTTACTTTACCATGGGATGGGTGCAAATCCCGATACTAATGTTGGTACTGTAGCTGCAGACAGAAAAACAGTGATCAGCGCGGCCTTCAACATAAAGACAAACGGATAATGGGCTGATACTCATATTAGCATAAGGTAGAAAGTAGGCTGCCGCAGCTGAACTATACGGTAGCCGCACATACATCTGACTCAGGATGAGGCTTTTGCTCGAAGGGGGAGAAAATGAGCAGAGCCTTGCCTCCTACTACACTCTTAGGGGCAGATCCAATAATGCGCAATGCACAGCCAGCTTTGGTTTACCGCAGATATGTGCACTCCCAATAGCCGCGATACCCAGTAGAAGTTGCATGCAAAATCCTGCTCAGGAGAAGAATTGCAGCACAGAACACCGGGCACTCACCAATGTGTTCCCCATCCTGTCGGTCAAGTTGGATGGGTCTTATGGGAGATATAGTTCCTGGCTGCCGCTTGACACCAACACACTAGGGCAGGGCCGGGAACAGAAGTCTTGGGGCCCGGTACAATGATGTCTCTGAGGGCCCCCCTCCACAGAGAGGTGTGTGTGTTCCCTACCGACTGCAGCCAGGGAGATTCACTATAACACAGCCGCCAGCATCTCCGTTCTCAACCCCCGCAAGGGCCAGCTGCCGGCAATCTTCACAGCAGCTGCAGCTCCGAACATACCAAGCTGGAGACACTCCCATCACCAGGCACCAGTAGATCCCCGCCGGTGACGTCACATCACAGGGAGTGCACAGGGCTGCCAACACTATAGCTCCGTTTGGAACTTCGGGGACCCACTAAACCTTCGCACCAGAGGGAGTCACACACAGACAGGGTTTCACACATCACACACACATAGCTGCAGATGTCGGGGAAGAGGAGGAGGAAGACAGCGCTGCGGTGGTGAGTAATTATGGACTAATTAAGCTAATTGTAAACTTCCAATTGCTTAATTAGTCATTAGTGGGGGGTGTCCAAGGACTCAAGATGGAAGTCCTGTCAATTTTTCCTTAAAATATCAATTCAAGGAAAAATTGGACATGCTCTGGAAGTGCTAAAAAAAAATTGAGCACTCAAAAAGATCCAAATAAACTTGCAACCAATTTGATACCAAAAATCTTGCAAATGCGGAAAAAAACCTGCAGGTTCGAGATTTTTGGTAACCTCACAACTAATACCCCTGGGTCTAACGCAGCTCATTGTAAAAGGGTCCCTGAAAAATAAACCGGGTCAAGTGACCCAGCAATCCAAACCAGGTAGCTGCCAGGGTTGGACTCAGGATGGACCCGGGTAATGGTGCAGTGTAAACAGTGCGACTCAGGTTATCCGACCTGGGTCATGCCTAAAATGAGCTGATTGGTGGTTGTGGAGCAGTCACCTCCCACTTTTTATAACCTCACAGGTTTAGCACGGCAGACCTGAGTTCAGTGTGAACAGAGCTGACCTGGGAGTAACCCAGATCGAAGGTGCAGTGTAAATGGGGTCTGACCTGGGTTGGAACCATGTCCAATAACCCAGGTCGGACCCGGGTTTTTGGTGGAAAAGAGGTATAATTGGATATGCCCCTTCGTGATTGTAGCCAAGCAAGATCCCCTGTTTGCGTCTTGGCTAATAGGCACATATATGTAGTGTGTGGCAACAAGTAGCTGGCTCCTACTAGGTGGTTGATCGCCACCCTTTGGATCTGTCAGTGATGCACATTGCAGTGGTATTGGTACCCAATGGAGCAACCTGCCATCCCCTCACAACCTCAATAGGAACCAGGCAGGATTATGGACCAATATAACTCAACGCTGTTGCTGCCAGCCTATCAGACTGCAGACATAGCAGCCAATTTGCATAAATCAACCACGTGGCTACAGTAGCTATTATTTTTCACACTCTTGGGAGGGTGGCGATTCAAATGTTTCTCAACTGCATAAAAATCGGAATAGCGTACATCTCTGAATGAGGCCCATTGTTTCACTGTGTGTAATGTGCCAGAAACCAATTTGCTTAAAAGACACCTGGAAATGGGATGCAGTCAGGATGCTGATGGTCTAAATGCCGACCGTCGGCATCCCGACTGTCTAATCCCGGCAACTGTCTAATGACCGGCGTCAAAATCCTGATGCTTGTCATTAGACCTATGCCGGGAGCCCGACACCCGGCTTACCAACCGAAGGTAAGCCAGGCGCCGGGCGCAGACAGCCGCGGGGTGGGGAAGGGATAGGCTAGGGGCTCCCGGGGTGGATTTAGGGTTACACCCCCCCCCCCCCGGGGGTTAAGGTTAGGCACTTGGGGGGAGGTTAGGGTTAGGCACCCCTAAGGGAGGGTTAGGGTTAGGGGGGAGGTTAGGTTAGTAAATAAAAAAAATACTTACCTGTCGGGATCTTCACTGCCGGGCGGCCGGCGGTAAATCATACTGCTGCCCTGGAAATAGAGCTTAACATTGCTTAATTTTGCTTGCACCACGTGCTTGTGTGTGTTTCTTCTGTCAGAAATACAGGGATACCTATTCTAATATGTAATTTATTAAAGAAAAAAAATAGTCATATACAAATAAAAAAATTATCAGCTTGCAAAGGCAAGTCTATATTTACAAGAAATGATCTCCCAACCACTGTATTAGTATTCATCACATAATACCAAAAGACAAGCTATGGATACTTTGTTGCAATTCTGTCACCATTCTTGTAACAATAGCTTATAATGTAACAATTTTCATACTGAATTAGTTTGTTAGTGGTGTAAATTGAAGGAAGTGGGATATAGTTTAAATCCTGGCGGTCAGGAGCCAGATGGGGGACATATGGGGCTGCGGCCGTACTCACACTGCGCTGTGGTACGGCTACGCAGGTGACGTGTGTGTTGTACATCAGAGCAGGCTCAACAGTAGTTACCAGGCAGGTTGGTTGTTGAAGAGTCTATATGGTGGAGATATGGGGCCTCATTCAGAGACGGTCGGAGGATGCAAGCGGTCGCTCAGAAACTGGGCGGCCACTTGCATCCTGACCGCCCGCCTCTTGCGGTCATTAGGCTGTGGGTTAACACCCACAGCTCTAACGACCGCTCGGGTGATGGTCGTGATGGTCAGAGACCATCGCGACCATCGGGGCTTACGACGAGACCCTAGGGTAGGGTCTCACTTGTCGTAAGCCCCGGAGAGCTTCTGGCTCTGTCAGAGCGGGAAGCTCTCCACTGACATCACTAGTGATGTCAGTGGGGCCTCCCCCAAACGGTAGGCGTTCCCATGGGAACGCCTCCATTTGGGCTGCCACCTCCCCCGGCCCGCCCTCCAAACGGGGCGAGCTGTCAATCAACATCGACAGCTCGCCCCCTTTGGAAAGAGACCTGCTACGACTGGCGCTGTCGGTTGTAGCAGGTCTCAGGCATGCGCACAAGGGAGCCGGCTCCCTCGTGCGCATGCACACTGGCAAAACATCGAGGCGGCCGTGCGGTCGTAGACCTTACGGCCGCCTCTGAATAAGGTCCATGGTCCCACTGATGTAATTGGGGTGTGTGACTTAATGCATTTCTCAGCTCCTAAGATGTTTCCTCAGAAGCTATGCCTAGAGCTCCCGGCAATCTGACGGAGACAGTGCAGGATGTAGCTGCTCATCTCCTTATAACATTGAGTATGATCAGTCTCCTATAGTAAGTCTTTAGAATAGTTTTGCCAGGGGCTTCACCTATAGCAACTGCCCTTCTTGTAGAACTGAACATGTTCACAGATACTCAGATGTCCCCAGGACTTAACCTAGAGAAGTAAAGGCTTACTAGCAGGAATAGACAATGGCTTAATTTAGAGATGTAGGCAAACCCAATGGTTTACATACATCCCCAATGCTTGTTGAACTCGTACAACCCTTACTGAGCATGTGCAGATTGTGTTCTGTGTCATAGGACGCAGTGCCACTGCATACAGCCCTTGGGCAGCCTTGGATACAAGCGGCTGATTCCTACAGACCACCTGAACGTTATCTAAGGCACACAGTAGAGGCATACAGACCCATGCTGCACCTCTTTAACACTAGCTTCAAAACGGTCACTGAGTTTCAAGCAGCACAGACACTTTGCTGACTTGGGAAGGTCTGTTTCTTCATTGAGAGCAGCCGGACACAGCTGCACGATTACCAAATATATCGGATCTTGGAGAGAGAGAAAGTGGAGAAGTTGCTCATAGCAACCAATGAGTATCTGCCCTTTTTCTAGCACAGCCTGTAAAATGACAGAAGAAGCTGATTGGTTGGTATGGGCAAACACTTCACTTTATATCTCTCCAAGATTTGATAAATCTCCCCTATAGACTTAAGACAATAAGAAATTGTATATATTTTACGATTTGTTCATTTTAAACACAGTAGTTGTTAGTGAAATTGTATGTCTACTTACTGGAGTATTAACACTAGTCCAGGACAAGGATATTCAAATATTAATAATTTAATAAAGAACATTTTGGGGTATATTTACTGAGGTGCGGGTTTTTAGAAGTGGATATATTGCCCATAGCAACCAAACAGATTCTACTTAACATTTATCTAGCACCACGTTGTCTCCTGTATTCATCCCAACCTTAGCTAAAATCTGTGATCTCTCTCTCTCTACTGGTACCTTTCCATCAGTATTCAAGCATGCAGTGATTACTGGTATTCTATAAAAAAAATCTCACCCAAATTACCACCCTGTCTCAGTTCCCATACCCCTCCAAGCTAATTAAGAGACTTGCTTACACACACCTTACACACTTTGTTCATTTGCAGAATTTATTGGACCCACATCAGGCAGGCTTTCCTTCCCAACACTCCACAGAGACAGCACTGACTAAGGCAGTGAATGATGTGATCACTGCTAAGTCTATAGGCCGTTACTCAATACTCATTCTTCTGGATCTCTCTGCTGCATTTAACACTGTTGACCACTCTCTTCTCATACAAACTGTATTTGTATAAGGTCTTCAGGACAAAGCCCTATACTGGTTCTCATCCTACTTATCAAATCACTCTTTCAGTGTTCATTTCTCTGACTCCACCTCCTCTTTGCTACCTCTATCAGTTGGAGTACTACAAGGCTCAGTCTTAGGTCCTTTGCTTTTCTCAATCTAAACCACATATCTTGGCAAACTTATCAGCTCCTTTGGATTTCAGTATCATCTGTATGTGGATGATACTTAAATCTACCTTTTCTCCCCAGATTTGTCACCATCTGTATTGGTCCGAGTTACTGAAAGTCTTTCTGCCATTTCATCTTGAAGATCATCTCTCCACCTCAAGCTTAACATTTCCAAAACAGAATTAATAATATTTTCATCAGCCAATAGTATTTACCAACCTGATATCTCTATTACTGTCGACAATCAACCCTGCCCCACAAGCTCGCTGCCTAGGTGTTATCCTTGACTCTGAACTGTCCTTTGTTCCCCAAATTCAATCTGTTTCCAAATCATGTTACATCTAAAAAACATATCCAGAATACGCCCATATCTTACACAAGACCCTGCAAAAACTCTAATTCATGCACTTATCATCTCCCACATTGACTATTGCAATACTGTAGTCTTCTTACTGGCCTTCCCCAAAACAGACTCACCACTACAATCCATTTTGTATGTAGCTGCGAGGCTGAGCTTCCTCATTAAACATTCATCATCTGCTTCTCTGCTCTGTCAATCCTTACATTGGTTGCCTGTGTTCTACCAAATTCAATATAGAATACTTTTACTTACACATAATGCTATTAACCATACTACACCAAGATACATCCTCCTGCAATAGTTAGCACCTATCCTTGTGCAGAGGAGTAGCGTAGAACCATGGCTCCCGGAGAAAGTGCAAATCATAGCGCCCTCCCCTCTGTACTGAACTATGCCAGTGGGTATGGCCAGCCTGCGGGGGAATACTGAAGTGCGAGCGGCCAGGAGGCCGTTCTGAAAAAAAAAAAATGCCCGGCCCTGATTCAGAGCGAGCGCTCTGTCAGAGCGTCCGGCTCTGAATCAGGGCCTAAATCCCAGTTTTGTGACATGTCCCATGAAAAGCAGACAAATGATACAATACTGGGTCTTTGGAGTCAATTAGAGAATTCACCCACTACAGAGCCTCTCTGAACCTCATCAACATAGAAACGATTACATCCTGGTGGGTAGAATCAGACGAATTAGCATGTTCCTGTATCAAAGCGATAAACTGGGAGACATACCCCATCAAAATAAATTGTTTTGCAGATAGAAGGTTCACTGGCTTGGGCATAAGTGACAACGTTCACCCCTGGAACACCGGACTGGGCAGCAGACACCTCTCAGAATTCTGACAAGACGGGCACCTCTCAGACTGCTGGCAAAGTGATCACCTCTTGGAACTCTGGCAAGGCAGCAGACACCTCTCAGACTCCTGGCAAGGTGGGCACCTCTCGGACCTCTGGCAAAGCAATCACCTCTCGGACCTCTAACAAGGCGGGCACCTCTCGAACATCTGCAAAAGCGTTAATCTCTCAGACCTCTAGCAAGGCAGCAGACACCTCTTGGACTACTGACAAGACAGGCACCTCTCGGACCTCTGGCAAGGTGACAGACACCTCTCCGACCTCTGGCAAGTGGGTACCTCTCGGACCTCTGGCAAGATAACAGACACATCTCAGACCTTTGGCAAGGCAGCAGACAACTCCTCCTGCCCGAGAGCAAGGACAGGCAGAACCTCATGCCCAGAGGCAAGGGTATTCAATTTGGCAGCCACACAGCGGCACTTGGACTGATGACCGACACAGCGCCACTCAGACTGGCAACTGACACAGAACCTCATGCACGGAGGCAAGGGCAGCAGTTGCTGAACTTTGAAGCTGGCCCACAGCCGCTGGATTTACAGAAAGAAGTTACTCTCTGGGACCAAGAGACAGAAGTATAGCGGGGCCAGGCCCCAAGCAGGACGGAGGTCCCAGATCCAGAGGGATTCAGTCTCCTGATGTGGCGAGACCTGGTTTGACTCACATGCCTGGCGGCGAACCGGGATACAGAGGGATCCAGTCCCCACCGGGCCATTAGGTTATGGGGTCACCCGCGAGCCCCAAGCAGGACAGTGGGCGGGATCCAGAAGAATCTAGGCCACTGATGTGGCGGGACCCGGGATGGCCCACTGTGATGGGCCTGGATCCTGGGGAACGCAGCCCCCAATGGACCGACCTTCAGAGCACAACAGCAGGCATGAAGACAGTGGTTTTTGGGACAGCAGCTGTGGTCCCATGTAGAGAGTGGATTCAGGAGCCGCCAATCAGAAAGCGCCATTTCAAATCTGGCTGCGAGACAGTGCTGGATTGCGGACTGGCTGCCAATCCGAGATGGCCATGGCAACCACGTCATTGCCCCACCCCCTGGCATTGGCTTATATCACCCCAGTGCTAGGTGTCATGGGGCAGTATGATGGAGTGATGGGAGTAAAGAAGAGCTCCTAAAGAATGAAAATAAGGTCAGAAGCAGCCCAGAAAATGCCGGAAGCCCAGAACTCGCAGCGGCCATTGCAAAAGAGCTAAACCAGGCTGCCAATAGCTAGGTGAATGTCAAATCAAATCATCGCTTGCTGAAAGTGGGGTTGTTTAAGACACTGTAAGCCCAGAGATGGTGGGGATTGGCCCCCTCAGGTGAAAACCACAAGAAATTCATAGGTGGTAGGAACGGCCCAAGGGCTGGGGCTGAGCTATGCCTAGTTCAGCCAAAGACATCCAGAGTGGTAAGTCCATTGCTCTCCTATCCTACTGGACCACCAGGGTCGGACATTAGGCCCATGAACCCACCATTGCACCATATTAGATGACACTAGACCGAGGCATAAAGGCACTAGGCCCTATAGCATTGTACCCTACTATGCGTCACTAGGCTTAGCCTCAAGGGGACTAGTCCTTATACTATTATACCCTAATAGGCGGCACTAGGCCCTATAGCATTTTACCCTACTAGGTGGCACAAGGTCCTATAGCGGGAAGCAGTCGGGAAGCCGATGGACGGAATACCAACTGTCAGCTTCCTGACTGTCTAATCTCGGCAAGGGCTAAATGACAGGCGTCGAAATACCGACGCATGTCAGTTTACAAATGCCGGTAGCCCGACACCCGGCTTACCGATCGAAGGTAAGCCGGGTGCCGGGCGCGGACATCCACGGGGGGGAGGGTTAGGTTTAGGGTTCTCGGGGGGGACTTAGGGTTAGGCACCCCCCCGGGAGTTTAGGGTTAGGCTAGGGGAAGGGAGGGTTAGTGTTAGGCACCCCCGGGGGGGAGGTTAGGGTTAGGCACCCCCCCGGGGGATTTAGGTTTAGGCGGCAGGGAAGGGGGGGTTAGGTTTAGGCACTTAGAGGGGGGATTAGGGTTAGGCACTTGGGGGGGAGGTTAGTGTTAGGCACCCCTAAGGGAGGGTTAGGGTTGGGGGAGAATAGGTTAGTGAATACTTACCTCTCGACGATCAGGATTTTCACTGCTGCCGGGATGCCGCTGTCGGGTAAATTATACTGAATCCCCTATAGCATTGTACACTACTAGGCGGCACTAGGCCCTCTAGCATTGGCCCTTATCAGGCTGCACTAGGCCCTGTGGAGTATAAATATTGACCTGTCTAATAATCTGCACTGTAATGTACTGTTTTTCCATTGTACTGTCTGTTACAATTGGCATTACCCATATTATCTGTATTGTACGATATTATGTGGATCATCTGCATATCATCTGTACTGCCTGTTGTCTGTTTTTTTGCTATCACTAGGCCAACCAGAGCTAGGGCCTGAGGTGCAAAGGAGTAGTAATTTTGTGGATGGTACACGCCAGGTAAACCAAGGCAGCCTAGTACAGCTGTGTGGGTGGGTTGCATCACTGTGCCATTGCAGGGACAGAGACTGGGACCATTTGTCCATCAAGGGGACCAGTGTAAATTTGGTAAGCGTAATTTGTGTTGTGTATCTATTCCTTCTTTCCCCCATCTCCCTCAGACTTTATCGTCTGGTTTGCACCCGGCGCTTAGCATTAAAGTGTAGCCAGCCTGAGGCCAAAAGTGCCAATGATGACCATCCACTGATCCCAGTGGATGGCACCCTGGTAAGCGTGTCCCTTTCTTTGCAGGGGCCAGAAGGGTGTCTACGTCCGTGACCGACCTGCAGTCCAGGACCGTCGACCTGAAGGTGAAAATGAGTGGTGGGAGTTAAGTGTATGACTACACCTGCACCACAGCAGTACCCTCATAGCCACCCCTCACAGAAGTTTCTCCTTGGGACTTGCAGACAGAAGTCCCTCTCTGGGATCAGCACAGAAGTCCCCTCCTGGGACCAGCAGACAGAAGTCCCCTCCTGGGACCGGCAGACATAGAACTGATAGAGGACTCCGGAACATTAACTCTAGAAGTAGGTTGCTGTTCTATAAATTGCTTTGTCCTGCATAATGGGCATTGCAGCTCTGCACTAGCACAGTATAGTAACAATTGATAATTTCTTCTGTGGCTGTGCTCCTCCTCTGACAAATGAGGATGTAGTCTACTGCCAGGTCCTGGACCTTTAGCTATCAGAATGATGACCAGTCCTGTGACCAAAATTCACAGGAAAACTGATAGGTCCGGTAAGGCTTGACCTTCATCTCTTACATGACAACCATCAAAGAAAATTATTCAGCTGCAGGGCCGGATTAAGGTCTGTGGGGGCCCCTGGTCAACAAACTTGTGGGGGCCCCAATATACCACTGTTTCTCGTCACCCTAGGATTGAATTTTTTCTTTATATTCACCTTAATGCCCCTCTTGCAATGCCCACTGTAGAAGTGCCCCTTATGCATTGTCCCCAGTAATGGTCCCCCCCTATACAGTGCTCCTTATGCAGTGCCCCCTGTAGTAGTCCCCCCGATGCAGTGCCCCCTGTAGTAGTACTCCTTATGCAGTGCCCCCAGTATTGGTCTTCCCTATGCAGTTCCCCTTATATAATGCCAACAGTAGTGGTCCCCCCTATACAGTGCCCCCAGTAATTGTCCCCCCTAAGCATTGCCCTCAGTAGTAGACCACCCCTATACAGTGCCCCCAGTAGTAATCATCCCTATGCAGTGTCCTTTAAATAGTGCCCCCAGTAGTATTCCCCCAAAAGCATTGCCCCAGTAGTAGCCTCCATGCTCTGCCCCCAGTAGTAGTCCCCCCTATACAGTGCCCTTAGTAGTAGTCCCCCCATGCTCTGCCCCCAGTAGTAGTTCCCCCTATACAGTGCCCCTAGTAGTAGTCCCCCCATGCTCTGCCCCCAGTAGTAGTTCCCCCTATACAGTGCCCCTAGTAGTAGTCTCCCCCTATTCAGTGTCCCAGTAGTAGTCCCCAATGCTCTGCCCCCAGTAGTAGTCCCCCCTATACAGTGCCCCCAGTAGTAGTCCCCCATGCTCTGCCCCCAGTAGTAGTCCCCTCCCTATACAGTGCCCCAGTAGTAGCCCCCCCATGCATTGTCCCAAGTGGCAAACACCCCCCCTATACAGTGCCCCCCCTATACAGTGACCCTTGTAGCTGCCACCCTATATAGGGATGCCTGTAACACTCCCCCCCCCCTATTCAGTGACAGTGCCCCACACACACACACATGAAAAAAAAGCATACCTGAATCCCCGCTCCTGATGCAAGTCCCGGCTCTTCTGTTGCACAGTTGGGAGAGACGTCAGCATCATGACGTCTCTCCCATCATCACCAGCTGTGGGGGGGAGCCGGCTCCCTCCGTTGTGCAGCAGCCAATGAAAGTCTGTGTGACTCTCATCGGCTGCTGTAACATACACACAGCTGCCCGCGGCGGCTGTGTGTACAGTATGTCACTGTGTAGTGTGGACTGCGCTCACTGTGCGGTCTACACTACACTAGCGGAGGGGACACTAGAGGCGGGCGCAGACAATGCACCGCTGTTAGTGGGGGCCCCTCCATGTGTGAGGACCCAGGGACGACCGCCCCTGTCACCCCCCCTTAATCCGGCCCTGTTCAGCTGCAGCATACAGTACAAAGTGTTACCTGAGGCAGGAGGTGCAAGAAGCAGATCAGGCATGAAACTCAGAAATTGTGATGAAAGAGGGTATGATTCAGCACGAATTGCAACTGCTATCGCACCTGTGTAATTGCACACAATGAAGCTGCAATAATATGCCAATGTCTGCCACTGCTCAGCCAGCATAGAGACACCCACTACTGCATTCTCACATACGTAATACCTCGCAGAACTGCGTATACATCGGTAACATCGGAGAACATTGGCGCCTCACGCACAATTACAACAGGTCTAATCTGTGAGAAGACATGGGAGAGAACAATGAGATTTGGATACTCCAACCACTCCTCACTAGTATACAAGGACAAACAAAAGATAACAACAGAACAACCAGAGGGAAAAATTTAAATTAATCTGTCTAACAGAACTCTCTAACAGATTCACAGACCAGAGTATTAAGCAAGGGGCTATCTTATTCTCTCACATCATCCTTTAACAGATTTACATAGGAATAAGATCTCAATCTTCTCGGAAGAAAATTACTTCTTATAAAGTTCTTTTCAAGAAACTACTCTCCTACTTTGGACCTGAGCACCAGAGAATCCTGGGGAATGAGTCCATCAAACCTTACACAGTCTCATTCTCTTGACATGGAATTGACATCTGAAGAACAAGAGGCTCTATTAGTCCTAGAAGAATTACACTGGGAATCACCCATGAATTCACAATCAATTGTGAACAAACCCAAAAGAATGGCCTGTAAAAAGAAATCAAATTTTATTCCGCAAGAAAATATCTGTCTGGAGATACAGGTTTTCATGGAATTGTTCTCCAGGGATTTTGACAGGATTTACAGCAAAACAAAGAATAATAAACCTCCTAAGAGCAATCTCAGCTATGGAGAAAGAAAAGCATTAAGAGAAATTCAGGCATGGAAGGACATCATAATAAAACCCTCTGAAAAAGGGGGAACATAGTGCTATTGCCAAAAGAATTATACATTAAGGAAACACTCAGACAACTTGAAAGCAAGGACTGTTATAAAGAAATTATTTCTAACCCCACAGATAATTATAACATCTTGTACAATAGACTTATTTTATGATGCATCATCCTATGGAACGATATTAAATGCAGAACATGAATACCTCAAAACTCCCAATCCGAAAGTACCTACATTTTATCTATTACCCAAGATTCACAAGAATGCAATAGAACCACCAGGGAGACCTATAGTCTCCGGTATTGGTGGACTTCTGGAGTAAGCAAGTACCTTCCTAGATCTGCATCTCAGACATCACGTACTGAGTTTGCCATCTTATTTGAAGGATACCTCTGATGTCATAAGAAAGTTCCATGACATCAAATTGGAGCAAAATTATTTATTGGAAATTCTAGACGTGGAAGCCCTTTTTTACTAGTACGTTCTTAATATGGAGGGAAGGGACACTTTCCATGATTTCCTTTTAGATTTATTGGAATTTGTCTTGAGCCGGAATTTAACTTCAATGACTGCTTTTACCTCCAGACAAGAGTAACTGCAGTGGGGGAAGCCTGTGTCCCCGCTTAAGCTAACCTCTTTCTGGGGTGGTGGGAGTGAGAGAAGGTTTTTAATGAGGACAATGAAAAGTACACAGCACATGTTGTGAGTTGGCTACCTTACATTGATGACATTGTGATAATATGGGAAGGTGAAGAACAACTACTCTTGGATTTTATCAAACATCTTAATTCCAATGATCTGAACCTAAAAGTGACTCATACCATCAGCAAGTCAAATGTATCCTTTCTTGATTTGACTATATATAAGGCAGAGGACAACTTGATTGCCACAAAGCTTTATCGCAAGGAAACAGCCACGAATAGCCTACTGCATCAAATAAGTTCACATTTTCCACCTACGGTGGAAAATATTCCTAAAGGTGAGTTCATTAGGCTTAAAAGGAATTGTTCTGATAATGCAGCCTTCAAGATCATAAGTCAAGAACTCAGCTTAAGACTAATAGAAAGAGGGTACAGCAAGAGATCCATTAAAAGAGTACAATCTAACATATTACAAGTTATGAGGGAATCTCTTATATTCCCCGGGCAATCATAGAAATCTAAGACTGACAATAAAATTAGGTTCTTAGGTAGTTATGTCATGAATGGAAACAATTGATAGAAACCCTACAGAAACACCTTCCTATTCCCTTTTTGGATGAAAATGTAACTATCAACTTACTTGGACTCAAAAATATCCATAGCTGGCGCAGATCAAAGAACTTACGGGACCATCTAGTAAAAAGCCATTACATCAAGAACCCTCTAGGAAGCAATAAAATCAAATGCTCTTATCCATGTGGCTCACATAAGTATTTTATTTGTGTTAGATGGTGATTTAATATGATAACTACACTTAATTGCCTTTATTTTTATTTTTAATTCTGTAGGCTATAGACATCATTGTAGTTAGGTGTCTAAATCTATATTTAATATTGTGTATGATAGCATGAGATCACTTACATCTTTTAATTGTTATCGTTGCAGCGTATATTCACTGGCAAATGTAGAGTTAACCGCTCTTTAATGAACCCACAACGATGTAGTGAGAGGAATTACCTCTCATGATTTGTCCTCACTTATGCCAATCAAGGAAACTCTCCCCATCACTGGCCCTCCCATTCAGCATAAGGAGACTATGCAGGGAAGCTTGTATGTAGGACTGAAGTGACATAGCAGTTCACAGGCGAAACGCGCGTCTTCTGATTAATACCCCTTTTTCACCAAAAATACTGGGTCTGAACCGGGTTTTGGAACACGGTTCCAAGCTGGGTCAGACCTGGGATTTACCCCATTTCCACTGCTGCGCCGACCTGGGTCAACGCTGTTCACACTGCACCCGGTTGCAGTGCCAGTGCTTGGCGATGATGTCATCACCAAGCACTGGAAGCTCCATCTCTCCCCTGAATGCCGGAGCAGACCGGCAACCAGGTGAGGGGTCCTTCCCTGGGGGGGTGTCATTCGGGGAGCTGTCTGTGACAGCCGTCACCGGGAAGGGAAAGATTACCGGAATGGTCCGGACCATACGGGGAGGCTATAATCTCTCTCTCCCTGTTGACAGCTTTCAAATGACACACAATCACTGTGCTGGAAACGGGTCTCGGGTCGGAAGACCTGGGTTACCCATTCCCACTGAGCCTGACCAGGGTTTTACCTGAGTAAAACCCTGCTCGAGACCCGGGAAGAAATACTGGGTCAATCGACCTGGGATTTTTTCCTAGGAGCCTTTTCCACTGATCCACTACCCAGGTTGACACGGCAAAAACCCGGGTATTTTGGCCAGTGGCAAGGGGTATATGTGGAGCCGGTCTGTGCATGGACCGCTCCATAAGAGTTGAAATTGGGACTGTAATGTTCTGGTTTAGTTGTGTACCCGGGGTGGTGACAGGAGCAGATACAGAAGCGGATTTAAATAAAAAGGTAGAATCTTTAATGAGTGATTTAGCAGACATGGGAATGGCAAAAGCAAAAGTCCAGGTTTAGCACTAAAGTGCACTTGAAAACTGTAGTGAAGATAATGGGAGAATGTCCAGATAGTGGCAGATAAGAACAGTCCAGTATGCAGGTTAGTGAGCTGAAAAAACACAGGCAGAGGTGATGAGTCCAGCTGGGAGTGAAATGGAGGCAAGGTGCAGGGTGTCAGCAGGCTTAGGCACTCAGGCAGGGGAAAAGGTAGTGGAGGATGCAGGATAGTCCAGCGGGTTTTTGGAGCTGACAAGCAGGCTGGCAGGTAGCGTTTTCACAGTTAACAAGAGGTGAGCACAGAGAACTCCCTCTCAGCTAGGCTGAGATACACATTGCACTGACAATGAAGGAAGGCTCTGAACCTTCCTAAATACCCCATGCCACGCTATGACTGGCTGAAGAGAGCACATGACTCACCAAGATTGGGCAGTTGAATAACATGGTCAGAAGGCAAGATGGCAGCGCCCATGACAAACGGAACGGAAACACTGCCAGGCCCTACCAGCCCTGAGTGACAATGTGCCTGCACAGAAACACGCGTAGCCAATGCCCCTCGCCAAACACCAGCGCCACCGCCAGACACCCCCGCCATAGTGACCTCACAGGTAATACCCGACGACCACCATGCCGAGAAACCCTGGCCGTGACAGGGACTCTTTCATTGGAAGGATTATAAGGTATCTCACACACACACACACGCTGTAGATCTCTAATTGTTTCACGGTGGACTCTCGTTGGATATGTGGGTAGTGATAATCCTGCACTGGCAATTTGCTAACAGGACACTCATCCAGGATCTCTCCTATACTGCTTTGATTCTCATATCAGGGGCAGATCCCTCGCTCTTTCACCATTTTGTTCACTGCCTTTGGGTACACAAAAGGTAAACAGAAGCGAGGATCCTCTGTGATAACCCTGATTTACTTTTTCTTTCAGCTTGCTGCGGTTATGGACACAAGGAAATGATTCACCTTGTATCAAAATAGTATGTTTTAAATTTATTAACAAACTCTGCACACATAATTATTCGTATATTTATATCTGCTCTTCTGGAGTGTATAAAGTGCAAATAAGGATATAATGTTGCGATCAGGCTCCCTTCTATCATCTATGAGGATGGATGTGACCTACCTCATTGCTTTAGTTGTTACAGTTTACATTATTTTGCTACATTGATATTACTCTAGTCTTCAATCCTTCAAGCGTTCCCTGAAAACTCACCTCTTCAGACAAGGTTTGTATTCACACACTGATACACTGGCTGCTCTTTCTATCAGATTCCAGAACCGACCACATAACCTTCAAAGCTTCCATGTCTTATTACATACCCTCTCACAGTCCACACATAACCTCACACATTGTCTTTCTTTCACATATTTATGATATTTGTCCGACATTCCTGTGTGACTGGATCATGCAACCAACTAAGAAACTCTGCAGTCTGGCTGGACCAAATTGCAATATATAGCACCTATCCTTGTGTATCAATGCCTATTTCCCTATAGATTGTAAGCTTGCAAGCAGGGCCCTCTTACCTCTATGTCTGTCTGTTATTATCCTGTTTTGTTCTATAAATGTTTCCAATTGTAAAGTGCAACAGAATAAATACTCGAATGCTTGTATAAGCTTGAGAAGATATAAGCACCCTGTTTTTTATTGAAGCAAAACTGGTTAAGGCTGGTTTGATGTTGATAGTTTGGAATTGGTGTTTATTGGCTGTCAATCAAAATGGCTATCCTATTAGGCCTTTTTTTTAGGCGGGGTTTAGTATTTCTATATAAAGGCTGGAGGAGGAGTCTAGCTTCCTCTTTCCAGATTGTGATCCCACCCACCCACCCGAATTGGATTGAATTGGTTTATATCAATATGTTATCGTTGGAATGTATTTTTTATGTGATTCTTCCAACAGGTGAGGCGCAGCCTGGCGGAAAGCAGTGCTCATCGGCGGCTCAATTTAGCGCAACAGATCTTGGCTAGCATTTCCCCTTTGAGAAAGGCGAGTCGGTCATTACTTTATGAGAGGACCAGGTCATCATCCTAAGGAGGGACCAGCACTGTGCTAGTTAAGGGGAGGTGGTACTACCCAGGATGGTTTGCGCATGGGGTGGAAACTCCACCCCAATTTTGGTAAATAATACTTATATGGGCTGTAGACCGATTGAGCACTGCTTTTTTCGCCACCAGGCTTAATTCTGATTTCTAATTCTAATTCGTATTAATAAATTTGGCTGTGACCTCTTTTTTGCAATTTATACAGTTGTCGCGTCTTTATTTATTATATAGTTATAGTTTAAGACTGGTGTGAAAATAATAAAACTATGGGTGACTTAATGCTGTGCTATATAAGAAACTGTTAATAAATAAATAAATACTACTGCTTGTATATAATTGCCTTCTAAATAAGGATAATGTGATTTCCTCTCATGTAAGGATTACAGTGATTATTATCTTTTCAGATAAATGTGCTAAGGATTTCCAATCAAACAATGTTTCGTTTTCACACAACTCATTTGCACTAGGGATGTGCAGGCTCGGATAGGTTCGAGTTTGCACGTGGAGTTCGGATTTTTCCCTCCAAAAAAACGGAACTCAGAACGAGGCAAAACGTCATCTTACATGGACGAACATCATCATTCCTGGACAAAAGACCAGGAATGATGATGTTCGTCCATGTAAGATGACGTTTTGCCTCGTTCTGAGTTCCGTTTTTTTGGAGGGAAAAATCCGAACTCCACGTGCAAACTCGAACCTATCCGAGCCTGCACATCCCTAATTTGCACTAATACATTTGTGAATCTGGCACGTATCTTAGCCCACTCAATATTGCTTTTTATCAAGGGTATAATATTGTAATCATATTCCTTACGATCATTAGGTTGATAAGGGTGACCTTATTACCTAAGTTGCTACACTTGTACTTTATGAGTTTATCCTTTCACAGACAAATGTGCAAGAATGTGTTAAATATTATTTAAGGTATTCTATCTGTGCGGGGATTTCCATGTATGTTGTCATTATAATCACTTACATATATCTGATATGAAAACCAGAGGAACGTGATATTTTACTCTGGTAGAGATTTCTGAGATTGTCTACTTCTAGACTCATTTGCATATCACACTTTTCAATTCCTGAAGTGTTTGCATGTGCGAAAACTCCATAGATAGAAACAGACGAAAAGTTTTCACCATCTCAGAGCAGGTGAAAAAAAGTGTAAAATCCCTATTTTAGGCTAAAAATGTGGGAACTCGGGGCCTGATTCAGACCCGCTCGCAAGCGCACAGCACTCGCAAGTTGGTTGCCGCCTCCGGCATGCGCGAGACCTGTACTGCGACGGCAGCTCCGTCGCAACGGGTCTCACTACAAGACGGGGCAACTGTCGATGTTGATTGACAGCTCGCCCCGTTTTGTAGGCGGGGAAGGGGGGGTGGCTGCACAAACGCAGGCGTTCCCTTAGGAACGCCTGGCCTTTATGGGCGCTCCTGCTGACATCAATCGTGATGTCAGTAGTGGACTTCCTGCTCTATTAAAGCAGGAAGTCCACTCGGGATTGCAAGAGCTGAGACCCTACCACAGGGTCTCCTCGCAAGCCCAATGGTCGCGATAATCACGACAATCGCCAGGCCGGTCGCAAAAGCTGTGGGTGGTCACGCATAGCCTAGCGAGCGGCCTGGAGGCCGAAAAAAAAATTAAAATCCCCGCCCTGATTCAGAGCGAGCGCTCGCAAACAGCGAGCGGCTCTGAATCAGGCCCTTGGTTCAGAACCCTTTGGACACCCCCCTTACTAGGTCAACAGAATTTTTTATGTAACTTAATTCCCCCTAATAATGACATGTTATTTTTGGGGTGAAAATTTAAAAAGTGTTGGAAAATGTGTATAAAGTACTGAGTCACGTATTTTGGGGGGCTGTATGGATGGGACAGGTGTTTTTAGGATTGCAGGTGACTGCAGCAGGTGTATTTTTAACTTTTTTTTTTAACACTACTTTATAGACACATATGCCCCCAATTTAACTGCAGTAATTATTTTCTTCAAAAATATTGCTTTTATCAATTATTCACACTTATGCAAATACGCGGGTTCCGGACTATAGATAGACAGTAAAAAGGTTGACAATGTCTAGATAGACACGAGATGTTAGACAGTCAATAGGTCAACTGTGACAAAATGTTGACAGGGACAAAAGGTCGACACACTAAAGGTCGACATGTAAGAAGGTCGCCAGGTACAAATGGTCGAATAGGGTAAAAACATAAAAATGGTTGACACAAAATGGTCGACTCATGATTGTTTTTGTTTTTTTAGGGTTAGGCACTTACCGGAGAGTTAGGGTTAGGCACCAGGAGCAGGGGAGCAGGCGTATCTATAAAGGGTGCAGGGTGTGCGATGCACACAGGCCCCCGGGTCCAGGGGGGCCCGCACTGCACACCCTGCACCCATATTATCTAAAACTTCTCCGAGGTCCTGTGTCGAGTCTCTCAGCGCTGCTCAAAATGCCGGAAAATGGGAGGCGCTGCCATTTTTCCGGCATTTTGAGCATGTGCTGTGAGAAAATCACCAGAAAAATGGAGGCCATGCCATTTCCCAGATGATCTGTGCATGTGCAGTAGACTCTAGGCACACTCTAGTGCCCAGAGTCTACGGATTCTGCCGTGGCCGGCCAGTCGCATCAGTTGGCTGCCGGCTGCCAGGGTGAGAAGAGGGGGCCTGTGACGGAGGATGCACACAGGCCCCCTCCTCTCTAAAGATGGCCCTGACCAGGAGGGAGGGTTAGGGTTAAGCACCAAGGGGATGGTTGGGGCTAGGGTGAAGATTAGGGCTAGGAAAAAAAAACTTGTCGACCATTTTTGTGCCGACCTTTTGACCCTTTCGACCATTTGTACCAGGCGACATTCTTAAATGTTGACCTTTAGTCCCAGCTGACCTATTAACTGTTTAACATCTGGAGTCTATCTAGACACTGTCAACCTTTTTACTGATCTCTCAATCCACAACCCATACAGTCAGGTCCATAAATATTGGGACATTGACAGAATTTTCAGATTTTGGCCTCTATTCACCACCACAATGGTTTTGAAATGAAACAAACAATATTTGCTTTAACTGCAGACTTTCAGATTTAATTTGAGGGTAATTACATCCAAATCGGGTGAACGGTGTAGGAATTACAACAGTTTCAATATGTGCCTCCCACTTTTTAAGGGGCCAAAAGTAATGGGACTATCAACTCAAAAGCTATTTCATGGACAGGTGTGGGCTATTCCCTCATTATTTCATTATCAATTAGGCAGGTAAAAGGTCTGGAGTTGATTCTAGGTGTGACATTTGCATTTGGAATCAGTTGCTGTCAACTCTCAATATGAGATCCAAAGAGCTGTCACTATCAGTGAAGCAAGCCATCATTAGGCTGAAAAATCAAAACAAACCCATCAGAGAGATAGCGAAAACATTAGGTGTGGCCAAATCAACTGTTTGGAACATTCTTAAAAAGAAAGAATGCACCAGAGAGCTCAGCAACACCAAAAGACCTGGAAGACCACGGAATACAACTGTGGTGGATGACAAAATAATTATTTCCCTTGTGAAGAAAAACCCCTTCACAACAGTTGGCCAAATCAAGAACACTCTCCAGGAGGTAGATGTATATGTGTCCAAGTCAACAATCAAGAGAAGACTTCACAAGAGTGAATATAGAGGGTTCACCACAAGATGCAAACCATTGGTGAGCCACAAAAACAGGAAGACCAGATTAGAGTTTGCCAAACAACATCTAAAAAAGCCATTACAGTTCTGGAACAACATCCTATGGACAGATGAGACAAAGATCAACTTGAACCAGAGTGATGGGAAGAGAAGAGAAGGAAAGGAACTGCTCATGATCCAAAACATACCACCTCATCAGTGAAGCATGGTGGTGGTAGTGTCATGGCGTGGGCATGTATGGCTGCCAATGGAACTGGTTCCCTTGTATTTATTGATGATGTGACTGCTGACAAAAGCAGCAGAATGAATTTTGAAGTCGGGCAATATTATATGCTCATATTCAGTCAAATGCTTCAGAACTCATTGGACAGTGCAGATGGACAATGACCCGAAACATACTGCAATAGCAACCAAGGAGTTTTTTAAGGCTAAAAAGTGGAATGTTATGCAATGGCCAAGTCAATCCCCTGACCTGAATCCGATTGAGCATGCATTTCACTTGATGAAGACAAAACTGAAGGGAAAATGCCCCAAGAACAAGCAGGAACTGAAGACATTTGCAGTAGAGGCCTGGCAGAGCATCACCAGGGATGAAACCCAGCGTCTGGTGATGTCTATGCGTTCCAGACTTCAGGCTGTAAGTGCCTGCAAAGGATTTGCAACAAAGTATTAAAGTGAAAGTTAGATTTAGGATTGTTTAGTTTGTCCCATTACTTTTGGCCCCTTAAAAAGTGGGAGGCACATATAGAAACCGTTGTAATTCCTACACCATTCACCTGATTTGGATGTATACCCTCAAATTAAATCTGAAAGTCTGCAGTTAAAGCACATCTTGTTTGTTTCATTTCAAAGCCATTGTGGTGGTGAATAGAGGCCAAAATATGAAAATTCTGTCAATGTCCCAATATTTATGGACCTGACTGTATATGCATATAACTGCTAATTGGCACAATTTAAGCATGGCTGCCCGGCAGGGGTGAAAATCCTGATCGTCCAAGGTAAGTATTTGCTAACCCTAACCTCCCCCCCAAGTGCCTAACCCTAATCCCCCCTCTAAGTGCCTAAACCTAACCCCTCTTCCCTGCCACCTAAACCTAAATCCCCCGGGGGATGCCAAGCCCTAACCTCCTCCCAGGGGTGTCTAACTCTACCCCCCCTTCCCCTAGCCTAAACCTAACCTCCTGGGGGCTGCCTAACCCTAAGTCCCCCCCAGGAGCCCTAAACCTAATCCCCCCCTTCGGCTGTCAGCGCCCGGCTTACCTTTGATCAGTAAGCCAGGTGTCGGGCTCCCGGCGCAGGTCTAATGACAGGCGTCGGGTTTTTGACGCCTGTCGTATAACCCCTTGACGGGACACTCGGGAAGCCGGCGGTCGAGATTATGTCCACCGGCTTCCCGACTGCTTCCCAATTTAAGAACCCAAAATACTTTTATTAGGGCTAGTAATACACTTCTATATTGATTTCATATGTCAGTTAGGCTTTTTATGTGGTACAGACTGACCTCCCCAAAATGTGCTGTACTTTTCACTAGTTTCGCCATGCGCAATTATCACAGATATGCATTTTTGTATGTTTTGTAATTGGATAAGGCAAAAAATGGGAGCGCGCATTGCGAAAATACACGAAAATATTGCACCAAAACTGGAGAACAGTGCGAAAACTTCTCCGGCAACAAGCTTTTGTTTTATCGCAGCTAATTGAATCTGGCTCTATATATGTAATTATGTATATCTTGTCGGTTTTGACCTTACATAGGTAAGATCTGTATTCTGGTTTGCTGAGTATATGTACATTTTGGAAGTACTAATGAGCAAACCCTATATCGGTATCTACTATGTTATTTGAAACTATAGATGGTCCTTATAGATTAAATAATTGTATATTCTATTCATATTCTATACCATATTGTGGAATTTCACTTATTTTAGGTGGCTTAATTTGTCTCACATGGCACATTTTAAATAGGCTTAATAAAAGTATTTTTTAAATATTTTTCCTCCTTAAGAGTGCACCACACTCTCTCTTTTTCTTTTCTGAGTTGTTCTTGTTATCGCTTTATTGACTCTGGTGCACCACCAACATACAGGCAATTATAAGACGATTGTATGTCATTTTGTATGTGCATAATAGTTGGTTTCTTGCAATAATTTCTAATTGAATGCCTTAGGGCTTGATTCAGTACAGATCGCAACTGCGATCGCTGCTGCAATTACGCATGCAGGCTCACTGCGATGATATGGTAATCCACTGTGATCGCTATGCCATCGCAGCACAACATAAGGACGCCCACCTTACCTTACACACATCCGTAATACTTAGCAAGACTACGGAACCATCAGTAACATCGAGTACCATCGCAGCCTTACGCACACTTGCACAAGGTCTGACCTTACTCAGAAATTGCTAACCTCATTGCACGCAGTTAGTACACAGCTGCATATGACATCGCAGTGGATAATTTATGCACGCCCATGCAACGGCGTTCAAACGCACTGGCACGCCTGCCACCCCCCCGCCACCACCCCCTAACGGTACTTCCTGTTAATCACTCTGAGAAGGGTCTGTGTTTTCGCACTGCGATGCATATGCATGCGCAGAACGCAATAATCTCAGGGCCTGATTCAGAGCCGGACACTATTTGCGCTCGCTCGTTCAGAAAAAGGGGCCGGATATTTAAATTGAGCGCTCGCTCTTTGTGGTCTGTTGACGCCTCTATGTCTGAACGAGCGAACGAAACATGCGCTCGCTATTTTTAAAAAACGTCCCCTGGCCGCTCGTATCCTACGTCATCTCCGCTATTTATTAGATTAATCGAGTACATCGAAAGGCGTATGAACTGCTCGCAGTGCTTGTGGTTGGATTTTCCTACCGCAATAATGCAAACAGTTCAGGCTAAGAGACAACCAATTGATGTGGTCGATGACGCTGCTTTGTTAATTTTGCACACCCTAAAAACGCCCGTTTTGACCGTTTGGCACGCCTGCGTTCGGATCTCCACTCCCCGTTTTCAAGCACCTTCCCCTGTTACCACCCACATACGCCTCATTCTGTCACTCAAATTAGCAGGCATTCGCTATTTAGCGAGCACACAATTTCCGACCGCAATGACTGGTTCGCGCAAGCGTATTACAACTCATACGCATGCGCAGTTGTGCGAACATCGCTCGGAGCGAACGAGCGGCCACTTACGAGCGGCTCTGAATCAGGCCCTCAGGCCCTTAGTGCGGCTCACACCTCTTTTGATGAACTGTCTCAGAATTTGTCCCGTCACACGCAGTGAGTACTTAGACTGCATAGGCTATCGCAGTGGCTAATTTATGCACGCCAATGCAACGGCGTTCTTACGGACAGGAACGCCTGTGTTTCTGCAACCACTTTCCCATTACCAACCCCAAATGCTCACAGCCTGTCACTCACTCTGCAATGGATTCCACAGTGCGTCCGTAATTGCAGTGCAATCACTACGCATTCACAGTGCGATACATGCGCAGTATTCAACAATTGTCCAATTTTCGTACGATGATGCAATTGCGATCCATGCTGAGTCAGGCTCTGAGAACATAATAACGCCATCTCTAAGTCAAGAGCTGCACTAGGGATGGACTTCGGAAGCTTATGGTTAGCAACCATCGATGTTTCTGATTCGATGGAAGTACTTTTTCCATCGAATACTGGGAATTCGATGGTTACCAGCCATAGGATGCAGTTTTCCGATGCCCATCTGATGGCTGGCTGTGGGGGAGCTGCAGAATAGACGCCGTGCACATGCGCACAGCATCCATTCTAAGTGTAGGGGGAGCCTGGGGGCAGCCCAGCATCTCGGAGAATTAAGGTGGAAGCTCCCGCTTCCCCGCAAAGTAGATGTAATCCCCTGCTTTTCTCACTGTGCTGCAGAAAGTCTGGACTGCTCATGCGCGAGTCCGGATGTAATGGGGGCGGGGCCCGGGCTTCAATATGTGAAGATGCAGGGGCAGGGAGTCCGTTTACTACAGAGAGATGCCTCCCAGGTCCACCCCCTGCACAGAGCAGCTGACTCACGGGCCAAAGTTCCCACAGACTGCTGGGAGAGACTGATGCTCCCAGCATTCCCTGCCCAGCCATACCCGAGGAGGACAGATGGAGGAGGAGCTGATGCTGACCTATCTGAGCCCGAGGAGCTGTGTGTGAGTGTTTCACAATTCAGAAGCTGAGCCAAAGAAATCTCCGTTATATCTATTGTTGTCAGTGCTGCAGGAGAGGAGAATGTGTGCATGGGTGTGTGTGTGTGTGTAGATATTTGTGTTGTGTCAGTGCTGCAGGAGAGGGGCGTGTGAGTGTGTGTGTGTGCGTCTGTCAGTATGTGTCTGTATCAGTGTGTGACTGTGTGTGTGTCAGTGTGTATCTCTGTCAGTGTGTGTGTGTGTGTGTGTGTATGTATGTATATGTCAGTGTGTGTGTTTGTGTATATGTGTCAGTATTATGTGTGTTTGTAATGTATATGTGTCAGTGTGTGTCTGTGTGTTGAGAGACAACACAGTGGGGAAGATGATGGTGTGCTGAGAGTTGACGCAGGGGGGGTGATGGTGTGCTGAGAGTTGACGCAGGGGGGTGATGGTGTGCTGAGAGTTGACGCAGGGGGGGCAGTGATGGTGTGCTTAGAGACGACGTGGGGGGGAGGCGATGGTTTGGCTAAAAAGAGACAACACAGGGAGGAGGGAGATGATGGTGTGGCTAAGAGATGATGCAGTGAGATGATGGTGTGGCTGAGAGACGCAGGGGGAAGGAATTTACACAGGGGGAACGAGTCTGGTTGAACCGCTATCGTATTATGATGACCTTGTTAATATTCCTACACAAACAGGCATCTTCCGGACGATGTGACCTACATGAATAGTGAATACCAACTGAAGATGCTGTTGTCCCAGGGAGGGTGTAGTTCTTCAGAGGTTCCACATTGTAAGAAACCACCATGTAGGTAAGGTGCATATGGAATAGAAAGGAATGTTCCCAGACTGACAAGAAATTGGTGGTGTGTCATGTTGGCACGCCCCATTCTCAGTAACCACACCCCTTTTCTGATCACGCCCATTTTTTGGTGCGGGCGCAAAAGGCACGCGCAACACATATTTTCCTCTGTGTGTGTGTGTGTGTGTGTGTGTGGGGGGGGGGGGTTCCGCCACCAATCTTACATGTATCCTGGGCTCTGAAGACCCTAGTTACGCCACTGGCCACAATTCCCAATACCGGACCCGGTCACATAGACTCACCTCACAGAAACATTTGTAAAGTGGTCCAAACCAGACAAACAAGCATAAAACAGAAATAAATATTATGCACATCAGCCAGTGTCTCTACAGCTTAGGCAGCAACTATAAGAACACTCCCCCCATTTCCTCCCACCCCATATGACTAAGCCCCCTATTTATGTCATATCTGGATCCCCAAACTAAGCCCCACCCCGACTATACTTAACTACCTAATTCCCCACCCAGATAAATGAGGTGCAACAATACCCATGTAGCCAAGGGCCAGGGAACATCCAGCCCAAGGTCAATAGGCCAACAAAGTAAACTCCAAAGCAAAAGAATAAATCTACGGCAACACAGAGTCTCTGCCGCGCTAAGGGGATATGGAGTGCTTACAGGGTTTCACCAGAACTGGTGACGCTTCTGCTTAGTTGCAGCCCATACACAAAGGGTGCTATGATGCTGACACCATAGAATCAATGGCGGCAACTATTGCGATCCATTTCCATCCAATCAGGAATATGGACTATGGATTTATGATCAGGGTCAGATTAACAATGGGGTGGGTGGGTCTCCACATAATTTAATAATAATAATAATAATAATAATAATAATTCAACTTACACAAGTCAGTTTTATTGAGCGATTTGGATTTGGCTTGGATCTTCCCACCAAGTTTGCATCTCAAAATGAGGAAAAACATTATCTTTGTCCATGAAAGATGACGTTTTGCCTTGTTCTAAAATCTGAACTTGGCAGGCAGATCCGAGCCAAAAACGAACTGCTCATGTCTATTTTCATTGAGTGTATAATCACATAGATATCCCAAAATAATGTGAGAGGGGGAACCTAAGGCTTTGGGGAGGACCCAAAATGTCTGATGTCCACACAAACTCAAAAGATTAATCTCACATACAATATGGGCCAGACAAAATGGGAATTTTAACTTCCAAGACACAGCTAGCCTCTTTTTTCTATACCAGAAATCACCTTCTACAGATTGTCCATTCCTCCTGGGCCAATGCTAAGAGTCCCCCACCCTCCAGGCTACAATTGGCCGGTCTCTGCTGGGCACCAAGTACACTCAGTTATTACTGACTTTTCCTTATCTGATTGGTGTAACAGCCTTGAGTCCCTTGTGTGTAAGCCTCTGGTGAGAGACAGGGACATTTCCACACATGACCAGTACTTCCGTAGGTCATAAAAAAAAAATCCTACCCTTTACATTGACCAGTTGTTTATGACACTATCCTACTCCTGCAAAATGCTTACTATTAGTTCTTATAGGGCAATGTTTATTAATATATACCATAGGGGCTACCTGTCCCCTCCCCGCTACTGGGCTCTCAGTTCTGCTTGTTCCAAATGTGAACCTCCAAGCACTGTCTCCTGTGCACTGCAAGTGTGAATGTCCTTCTGTTATACATTTCTGGAGGCAAATTTGCCTCTATAACTCTACCCATTTAGTTTTCTATGCCCTCATTTTCCTACCGTGGGTAATATTGGGCATTCTTTATTCCTCTTTGAAATTGACCAGCGATAGGAGAAAACATGTAATGATTGCTGTGACTGTGTGTCCTTCAGGCCTGGATACAGGAAAACCCTCCACCTATGCAGTGATGGACTGTGCACTAGTGCATGAAGAGCCCACCAAGGGAATGCAGTGATAGGACCACTAAAGGGGTGTGACCATCTGCCAAAGTGGGTGTACCCAATGAACAGAGAGGTGTGGTAAGGCTGATTCTGAGAGAGACGTGTCCCTGGTCACTTTTACGGCTGTCTGCTTACAACATTATGGTAATGTATACTAAATATCCATGCGACTACATGTGGAAGCCTATCTAGTCCACTGTTCTTACACACCAGCAAGGAAATCGGTCTACACGCCCACGACACTCAAACTAAATTGAACAGATCAGTGCTATCTCATGCATTCCATGACTTTCTAGACACTGTAAAAGTTTTGTTATATTTATTATTCCTATAACAAAAACTATTTAAAATAAAGCAACACATCAGCGTCAGTTCGGCCCTCTCATCTCACGATATATGTGTATATGGGTACATTCAGCATCACTGTGGAGCTCAGCTTGTTTTACTTCTATCTCCAAGAGAGGCAGATTGATAATTAAGCATAGGCAGCACTGACTAATGGTGCTGATTTTGTCATTGGTCAACTCCGGTTGGAAATGACTGGGGACAGTATTTTTCATTACAGTCCATGGATACCAAGAAAAAGTCACATCGGTATGATAGATACTACTTCTGCTGATTACACAGACTGGTGATGTCACAATCTATTACCAAGCCTGGCCATTATGAGGTCACATATGGATCATAGACACTGAGCTGTTTGGCTTGGTGCTCACTTCTTGAAGGGAGCTGGTGGTAAGAAGTTTCCATTGCAAAATGGGATGTTGCGGAAGCAAATGCTGTAGAGACGACGACGATGATATTGGGGATTATGCTGCGGTTGCCGTAGCTCAGAATCCTGACATCTGCTCTAATGTCCAATCCATGGATCTCTCGTTAGAAGAGGAAGCAGATATTCTTGAAAAAATCATCACCACCCCACCAATGTATAGTAAACATAGGATGTACAAATACAAGAGCTATGCATTTAGGCCAAATCTTCCCAGTATACCTGAAGAGGAAGAGCCGGAGGAGCCTATGGAAGAAAGTTATAACAACGGTGAAGGAAACATCATTGGCTGTAAGAATGCTGATGACCCATATCTTTATATGTTGATCAGCGTTCTATCATGGATAATCGGAATCCACATCTATTTCTGGATAAATAACTTATTCTAACAGGTGATTATAGCCAGAAAATGGATGGTCCCTGTCGCTGCAACTCCCCGAACATGGGTGGTGCTAATAAAGAAACAACTGGGCATAAATGATTGATACATACTGGGAAAAGCTGTATGCTGACATATGGGAGCACGTGCATCAAGACTATCGATGGTGGAAGAGGAAGATCTATTGTGAACCCCCGTGCTCTATTTATGTATGGACTCTCTACAGAGAGCAGGACATGAGTAGGAGCAAAACGAACTCCTGCCCACAGTGTTATCATCAGAAATTAAAATAGAGAAGGAACACCAGGAGAAAGAAAAACATTTGTATTTAATTAGCAATAAACCAATTTTTAACAATTTTTAACAATTTTAACAATTTTAACAATTTTTAACAACAAAGTAAGTGTATGTGACATAATCCTGGCGTAGACCGACACGCATCTTTCAATTTTTGCAAATCTGTATTTACAAGCAATCGTGTTTATTTAGTTAACGCATTTTACCGTTCGTAAATTGTGACCTAACTCCCCAAAGTGTTATACATTTATTGGTATTGATCAACATAAAACCATTAGAAGTTGCTAATACTGTCAAGTTCTGTTCCTTACAAAATGTAATTAAATCTTGTGTATCAAAAGGTGCAATATACCCCCCTACCTTACATTACTATAGATATCAGAGGTCACCGCAGAGTTCTATGACCTGTATAATAGACTAGGCCGGCAGCCCAGTACATCTGTATGGTCACTCATCAACATAGATGGGCTTTCCAAATGCAAAATCTGCATATTTATCATCCGTAGGGTTTCAACTTCCAATTGAATATGAAACCCTATGGATGATAAGTATGCAAAATTTGCGTTTGGAAAGCCCACCTATGTTTTAAATCTAGCAAAAACAACATTTAGTAAATTTACCCCTTAGGGGCCTATTCATTATGTTAATTATTGGGCTCTGATAATTAACATTTTAACTCGCCGCACTCAAGCTCTGAAAATATTAATTTTCGGTGCTTGATTAATTCTGTCCCCATACTAGTGTATGGGGACAGCGGGCCATTCCGCGAGGGAAAGGTAAGCAGGAGATATCTGTGATACTAGTGTATGGGGACAGCGGGCCAATCCGAAAGAGAAAGGTAAGCAGGAGATATCTGTGACACTAGTGTATGGGGACAGCGGGCCAATCCGCTAGAGAAAGGTAAGCAGGAGATATCTGTGATACTAGTATATGGGGACAGTGGGCCAATCCGCTAGAGAATGTGCGTAATGTACGGTGCTTATGCATGAGATTCCATCTATGATGGACTTAACATATACATATATATATACATGTACATATATATATATATACATACATACATACACACACACATCTCATTCCTCACTCACAGTTTCAAACTGCAATGCAAATGTGTTACCCCCAGCTGTGAAGCCGGGGCCATTCTGTCTGGGTGTGGGACTAAAACCTGTTTAGGATTCAGACAAATTCAATTGTGTAGATCAATGCTTGGGTTATATTACAATTGCAACAACTATACTTGTCTACATACAGGGATTCCCAATTTGTATGTAAAACACAGTATTCTGGTGCATTGTCTATTTTATTTACTTTTTCTCAGGAGGCTGTTCTTCCAGTTGCCCTTGGTAGATTATCGAAAACATTGCCATCTGTACTTAGCTCGTGAGTTGTAACTTAAAATGGCGCTGGTCGCAAAATGGCGTATTGCAGATTCTTGTTTCTAAAATGGAGTCTAGCTGTCATTTGCAAGATGGCGTCACGCACGCTAATTTTTATGCTGATTCCGTCTCAGCCACTAATCCAGCTTCGACACTAGTGTATGGGGACAGCGGGCCATTCCGCTAGAGAAAGGTAAGCAAGAGATATCTGTGATACTAGTGTATGGGGACAGCGGGCCAATCCGCTAGAGAAAGGTAAGCAGGAGATATCTGTGCTATCTCCTGCTTTACCTTCGTGATGAATGGCCCGATAACTTCACTTTTACAATTGCAGGTTAAAATGTTAACTTTAACCTGCTTTTGTAAAAATTAAGTGATGATGAATAGGCCCCATGTGTGGCATAAAAAGAGATAAAAGCAGCTAGTAAGAGGCCTAAGATGCATACTTTTGCTACTGCCAATGGTGTGCATGCGCATACCTTAGCGAAAGTCACAATGCATTCGCTCGCTGCTCATACACAGCCCAGCAGAGTGAGTGACAGGGGAAGCCGTTTGGTATGTGGTAACATGCTGGCCATTAAAAACGGGAGTGGAGGTGCAAACGCAGGCGTGCCTGAGCATCTCTGCGGCGTTTTAGTGGTGTGCATAATTAAAAGACAGCATCATAGTACATGTCACCTGGCTTGTTTTTACACTGAAGTGCTCACAGTGCTTGCGGCAGGGTATGGTCAACCTCAAGCGCTGCGATAGCACCTGATGTTAACTGATGTACCGATGGTTGCATATACTTCCTGGACATGACGTGCACAAGTGGGCGTCTTAAAACAGGCTGGTGGGTGTCTGCATACACTATGTGATCGCTCTCTAAGAAATACTGGGCGTGCTAATGCATTGCTATGCGGTAGCACTGCCTACGCAATTTGCATAAACATCATGCGAGCGATCACATCTTAGCAAGGGGGTCTGAATCAGGCCCTGAGTGTACAGATACAGATGACCTCTGTGTCCTCATTCACATAGCGTTTTTGCGACATACTGTATAGCATGAGACGCCGCAACTCGGATGAATCTGCCGTGGATAGCGATTCATACTTTTTCCTAAATTCTGTGTCATTTTCACATTGTAGCGGCATACAGATTCGCTCACAGTATACCAGGGACATTAGATGAATAATTTGGTCACACAGGAATTGGTATGCGAATAAGATGCATAGTAAAAGAAAAAGGTGTATGTAACACATCTGTACACCCCCAGGCTGGTGTGTGTGAGCGCACACAGTCAGATTTGGCCGGGAGCGCACAATAATTGATCCACCACCAGATGGAAACTGGAATGATCCAGCAGCTTGGTGGTCAGTTGAAACGGCTGGATAGCATAGTGCAGTCAGAGAACGCACACATAACCACTGCAGTCACTAATAATTTGCACCAGACTCACCGCTCTGGCTCCTCCCAGTCCTGGGTGCCACCAACCAAGCTCTCAACACAGCACCCAGCTCCGGCCTCCTCTCAGCAGCAGGGAAACAGCCACCGTGATCTCTCCTCCTGTGTGACTGACGCTCAATTCATGCCATCCGGGCTGGCTGACATCAGGGCCAGCATGGGACTCAGCTCAGTGGAGGCAAACAGGAGGAGCCATGGGTGATGATGGGAAGGGACCACCTCCTCCCACTTTGTTATTGCTCGTGGCTCCATGCCAGGGGCGTATTAAGAGAGGAAGGGGCCCATGTGCATTTCACGTCTGGGGGTCCCTCCTCTCTCCCTGATGCCGCCTGCGCACTGACAGCAGCAGTAGAACTAGTCTAAGTCTACTGCGCATGCGCGGGTCACTGGGAAAATGGCGTGGCAGCCATTTTCCTGGTGATTTCCCTACTGTGCTTGTGCAAAATGCTGGGAAAAATGGCAGCGGCGGCCAATTCCAGGTGTTTTGTGTAGCGCTGCTCCAGCCGACATGGGAATCCCAAGAGGTAAGTTTTATGGGTGCAGGGTGTGCGGTGCGGGCCCCCCCTGGACCCAGGGGCCGTGTACCCTGCACACCCTGCACCCATTATAATTATGCCCCAGCATCTGCCACTTAATCAGGCCCTAAGGCCCTAAGACCCCACAGGGCCTTAGGCAAAATACAGCCTCACGCCCCATATTAACGTATACTGTATATAAATACTAGGGATGTGCGCCGGACCATTTTTGCCGGATTTGGTTCTAATTCGTCGTCCGGCTTTGGATTTGGATTTGGATTTGCCAAACTGCGGTGACTGGATTTGGATTTTTTTACAAAAATTTACAATAAAAGCTAAAATCACATAAATTGGTATTTATTTTCTTCCTAGAGTATTATTAACCTCAATAACATTAATTTCCAGTCAATTGTCCCTTACACAATGTCCCCAGTAGTGGTGCCCCCTATGCAGTCCCCTTAGTAGTAGGGCCCTCTATGCAGTGCCCCCAGTAGTAGTATGCCCCACATGAGCAGGCCCCCAGTAGTATACCCCCCCAGTAGTATGCCCCCATTAGCAGGCCCCCAGTAGTATGCCCACCCCCAGTAGTATGCCCCCATTAGCAGGCCCCCAGTAGTATGCCACCCCAGTAGTATGCCCCCATTAGCTGGCCCCCAGTAGTATTCCCCCCCAGTAGTATGCCCCCCATTAGCTGGCCCCCAGTAGTATTCCCCCCCAGTAGTATGCCCCCCATTAGCTGGCCCCCAGTAGTATTCCCCCCCAGTAGTATGCCCCCCATTAGCTGGCCCCCAGTATTATGCCCCCCCAGTAGTATAACCCCATAAGCAGGCCCCCAGTAGTATGCCCCCCCAGTAGTATGCCCCCCATTAGCTGGCCCCAAGTAGTATGCCCCCCCAGTAGTATGCCCCCATAAGCAGGCCCCCAGTAGTATGCCCCTATAAGCAGACCCCCAGTAGTATGCCTCCCCAGTAGTATGCCCCCATAAGCAGGCCTCCAGTAGTATGCCTCCCATTATCTGGCCCCCAGTAGTATGACCCCCAGTAGTATGCCCCCATAAGCAGGCCCCCAGTAGTATGCCCCCCCAGTAGTATGCCCCCCATTAGCAGGCCCCCAGTTGTATGCCCCCCAGTAGTATGCCCCCCAGTAGTATGCCCCCATAAGCAGGCCCCCAGTAGTATGCTGCCCCAGTAGTATGCCCCCCATTACCAGGCCCCCCATTAGCAGCCCCCCCATTAGCAGGCCGCCAGTAGTATGCCCCCCCAGTAGTATGCCCCCCCAGTAGCTGTCCCCCTGTAGCATGCCCCCCAGTAGTATGCCCCCCCAGTAGTATGCCCCCCATTAGCAGACCCCCAGTAGTATGCCCCCCAGTAGCAGGCCCCCTGTAGTATGCCCCCCCAGTAGTATGCCCCCATTAGCAGGCCCCCAGTAGTATGCCCCTATAAGCAGGCCCCCAGTAGTATGCCCCCCCAGTAGTATGCCCCCCATTATCTGGCCCCCAGTAGTATGCCCACCATTAGCTGGCCCCCAGTAGAATGCCCCCCCAGTAGTATGCCCCCATAAGCAGGCCTCCAGTAGTATGCCCCCATAAGCAGGCCCCCAGTAGTATGCCCCCCCAGTAGTATGCCCCCTATTAGCTGGCCCCCAGTAGTATGCCCCCCCAGTAGTATGCCCCCTTAAGCAGGCCCTCTGTAGCATGCCCCCCCAGTAGTAGTCCCCCCAGTAGCGGGCCCTCTGTAGTATGCCCCCCCAGTAGTAGGCCCCTCCATTAGTAAGCCCCCATACACACATAAAAAAATAAATAAAAAAACTTACCTATATCCCCGCTCCAGCCGCCGTTTGCTCTGCTGCCACGCAACGAGGAGGGAGCCGGAAGACGGAGCTCATGAGTGAACTCCAGCCGCATCCCTCCGTGCAGCAGCCAATGAGAGTCTGTGTGGCTCTCATTGGCTGCTGTAACAAACACACAGCTGCCGCTGGTGGCTGTTTGTTTGTGTCTGTGTAGGGCAGACCGCTATCACAGCGGTCAGCCCTACACTCGAGGAGCCCTGATGTCAGATTCTCTAGCGAGAATCCGACATCAGGCGGCCGCCGTTCGGCCCCGAACGGGGATCCGAGTCAGGCAGGGAACACCCGAACAGGGTTCGGGTGAACTCGGATCCCCTATGTTCGGAGCGGTTCGGATTCCACAGAATCCGAACCGCTCATCTCTAATAAATACATAGGGCTATATTTACTAAGAATCGTGTCTGGCCCTGTATTAAAGCTGGGTATTGCATGGACACCAGTGAGTTTGTTTCAAACAAACGTGTGTGACAGAATAATATTTGTCGATGTTGTATGCAATCATGTTGCAAGTGTGTGTATTCAGCCGTATTTGGACTAAATACAATAGAGCTGCCTGTTAGCTGTGTGTTTAACAGAAATGCAGAAGTTCATGAAGGGCCCACCTTGGGGAATGCAGTGGTAGGGGCCCATGCTTAAAGGGTTCGGTCATCCACCAGAGGGGTTGTGGAAAGCAACCACAGATGATTGCCTTGCCATTAGGCAAATCTTGGTGTAGTTTCTCTAGAAAGGAACCAAGCCCCCATGATGTTCAGTGGTCCTGCTCCTCCAGGTAACTTACTGTCTAATAGAGTAACAATCTATAATTTGAAGTCTCGAACCTAACACACAGAAAAGGGGGATGGGCCCATAGGCAGTGGGGACCACCAGGGATTTCCCCGTACCCCTGTGGTCCAGTCCGACCCAGCTCTTATTTGTTGAGCTGTCCTTTGTGGGTTTTTAAATCATTATATTTTTGGAATTTTTTACACCCAAAATAACAGAATATATTTGAAACAAGACAAATGTGCAGTTTTAGAATAAACAATACAAAAGGACTGGCATGAATGAAGACAGCAATAAAAGGAAAGAACATTAAATATACATACAATATCAAAGACAATACAAAAAGACAATATAAAAACTTTTATGCATATCCAGTCAGTGGCCTAGTGTGGTGAAGGATAAGTACAGAATATTTGAAAGAAAACAAAAAACAAAGGATAGAACAAGGTCAAAAACGAGCAGGTAACAGCTTTATAATATACTGTACAAGTAGTCCACAGATAAAAAATCCCCTAATAGCATAATATCAATGAGACGAGTGCCTCAATCAGTGGCGTAGCCAGGGCAGGGCGGGGGGGCACATGCCCTTAGCACTGTGGCAGGCCCAGCAGAGGGAGGCACTGCGGTCAGGACACCGTAATCCCCAACCCAACGTACCCCCGCACCACCATTGCTCCCGGACTGAATATTGAACAAACAGGCATTTGTACCTGTTGGTGCTGCTGGGAGACTGTAGGGGGAGCTGCAGCAGAAGCACGCAACCCCTCCTAGGCAGTCTTCCCATTCTGTTTATACTGAGAGCTGCCGCTGGAGGTGCCTGTGACAGGGCAATTCTCCTTCCCCAGCGCTCTCTCTCTCTGCTCCGGACCAGCCAGGTAAGAGGGGTCGGACTGCCGCGAGGGGGTGGGGCGGTGACTTCAATTGATGTCAGTGATGTTTTTACTTGGCTGGCTGCATTTGTGTGAAAGGTGTGTATCTGTGTCAGTGTGTGTGTCTGTCAGTGTGTGTGTCTGTCTGTGTATCTGTGTCAGTGTGTGACTGTGTGTGTGTATTCGTGTCAGTGTGTGTGTATGTATATGTCAGTGTGTGTGTGTTTGTATCTGTGTCAGTGTGTATGTTTCAGTGCGTGTGTGTGTGTTGAGAGACAACGCAGTGGGGAAGGTGATGGTGTGCAGAGAGTTGACGCAGGGGGGGTGATGGTGTGTTGAGAGTTGACGCAGGGGGTTGATGGTGTGCCAAGAGTTGACGCAGGGGGGGCAGTGATGGTCTGCTGAGAGACGACGTGGGGGGGAGGCGATATTGTGGCTAAGAAGAGACAACACAGGGAGGGAGATGATGGTGTGGCTAAGAGATGATGCAGTGAGATGATGGTGTGGCTGAGAGACGCAGGGGGAAGGAATTTACACAGGGGGAACGAGTCTGGTTGAACTGCTATCGTATGATGATGATCTTGTTAATATTCCTACACAAAGATGTATTTCATCAGAGGTTCCACATTGTGAGAAACCACCATATAGGTAAGGTGCATATGGAATAGAAAGGAATGTTCCCAGACTGAGAAGAAATTGGTGGCATGTCATGTTGGCCCACCCCATTCATTTGTAACCATGCCCCTTTTCTGACCACTCCCATTTTTCGCTGCACGCCAAGGCCCGCGCAACACATACTTTCCTCTGGGGGGGAGGCGATATTGTGGCTAAGAAGAGACAACACAGGGAGGGAGATGATGGTGTGGCTAAGAGATGATGCAGTGAGATGATGGTGTGGCTGAGAGACGCAGGGGGAAGGAATTTACACAGGGGGAACGAGTCTGGTTGAACTGCTATCGTATGATGATGACCTTGTTAATATTCCTACACAAAGATGTATTTCATCAGAGGTTCCACATTGTGAGAAACCACCATATAGGTAAGGTGCATATGGAATAGAAAGGAATGTTCCCAGACTGAGAAGAAATTGGTGGCGTGTCATGTTGGCCCACCCCATTCATTTGTAACCATGCCCCTTTTCTGACCACTCCCATTTTTCGCTGCACGCCAAGGCCCGCGCAACACATACTTTCCTTTGTGTGTGGGTGCGGGGGGGGAGGGGGGGCGCCACTAATCTTAAATTTATTCTGGGCTCCGGCTCCTAAGACCCTAATTATGCCACTGGCCACAATTCCCAATACCAGACCCGGTCACATAGACTCACCTAAAAGAAACGTTTGTAAAGTGGTCCAAACCAGACAAACAAGCATAAAACAGAAATAAATAATATGCACATCAGCCAGTGTCTCTACAGCTTAGGCAGCAACTATAAGAACACTCCCCCCATTTCCTCCCACCCTATATGACTAAGCCCCCAACTTATGTCATATCTGGATCCCCAAACTAAGCCCCACCCCGACTATACTTAACTACCTAATTCCCCACCCAGATAAATGTGGTGCAACAATACCCATGTAGCCAAGGGCCAGGGAACATCCAGCCCAAGGTCAATAGGCCAACAAAGTAAACTCCAAAGCAAAAGAATAAATCTACGGCAACACAGAGTCTCTGCCGCGCTAAGGGGATATGGAGTGCTTACAGGGTGTCACCAGAACTGGTGACGCTTCTGCTTAGTTGCAGCCCATACACAAAGGGTGCTATGATGCTGACACCGTAGAATCAATGGTGGCAACTATTGCGATCCATTTCCATCCAATCAGGAACATGGACTATCGATTTATGATCAGGGTCAGATTAACAATGGGGCGGGTGGGTCTCCACATAATTTAATAATAATAATAATAATAATAATAATAATTCAACTTACACAAGTCAGTTTTATTGAGCGATTCGGATTTGGCTTGGATCTTCCCACCAAGTTTACATCTCAAAATGAGGAAAAACATTATCTTTGTCCATGAAAGATGACGTTTTGCCTTGTTCTAAAATCTGAACTTGGCAGGCAGATCTGAGCCAAAACCGAACCGCTCATCTCTTTTTTCATTGAGTGTATAATCACATAGATATCCCAAAATAATGTAAGAGTGGGAACCTAAGGCTTTGGGGAGGACCCAAAATGTCTGATGTCCACACAAACTCAAAAGATTAATCTCACATACAATATGGGCCAGACAAAATGGGAATTTTAACTCCCAAGACACAGCTAGCCTCTTTGTTCTATACCAGAAATCACCTTCTACAGATTGTCCATTCCTCCTGGGCCAATGCTAAGAGTCCCCCACCCTCCAGGCTACAATTGGCCGGTCTCTGGTGGGCACCAAGTACACTCAGTTATTACTGAGTTTTCCTTTTCTGATTGGTGTAACAGCCTTGATTCCTTTGTGTGTAAGCCTCTGGTGAGAGACAGGGACGTTTCCATACATGACCAGTACCTCTGTAGGTCATTAAAAAAAAAATCCTACCCTTTCCATCTACACGCCCACGACACTCAAACTAAATTGAACAGATCAGTGCTATCTCATGCATTCCATGACTTTCTTGACATTGTAAAAGTTTTGTTATATTTATTATTCCTATAACAAAAACTATTTCAAATAAAGCAACACATCAGCGTCAGTTCGGCCCTCTCATCTCACGATATATGTGTATATGGGTACATTCAGCATCACTGTGGAGCTCAGCTTGTTTTACTTCTATCTCCAAGAGAGGCAGATTGATAATTAAGCATAGGCAGCACTGACTAATGGTGCTGATTTTGTCATTGGTCAACTCCGGTTGGAAATGACTGGGGACAGTATTTTTCATTACAGTCCATGGATACCAAGAAAAAGTCACATCGGTATGATAGATACTACTTCTGCTGATTACACAGACTGGTGATGTCACAATCTATTACCAAGCCTGGCCATTATGAGGTCACATATGGATCATAGACACTGAGCTGTTTGGCTTGGTGCTCACTTCTTGAAGGGAGCTGGTGGTAAGAAGTTTCCATTGCAAAATGGGATGTTGCGGAAGCAAATGCTGTAGAGACGACGACGATGATATTGGGGATTATGCTGCGGTTGCCGTAGCTCAGAATCCTGACATCTGCTCTAATGTCCAATCCATGGATCTCTCGTTAGAAGAGGAAGCAGATATTCTTGAAAAAATCATCACCACCCCACCAATGTATAGCAAACATAGGATGTACAAATACAAAAGCTATGCATTTAGGCCAAATCTTCCCAGTATACCTGAAGAGGAAGAGCCGGAGGAGCCTATGGAAGAAAGTTATAACAACGGTGAAGGAAACATCACTGGCTGTAAGAATGCTGATGACCCATATCTTTATATGTTGGTTAGCGTTCTATCATGGATAATTGGAATCCACATCTACTTCTGGATGAATTGCTTATTCTAACAGGTGATTATAGCCAGAAAACGGATGGCCCCTGTCGCCGCAACTCCCCGAACATGGGTGGTGCTAATAAAGAAACAACTGGGCATAAATGATTGATACATACTGGGAAAAGCTGTATGCTGACATATGGGAGTGCGCTGTTCAAGACTATCGATGGTGGAAGAGGAATATCGATGGTGAACCCCCATGCTCTATTTATGTATGGACTCCCTGCAGAGAGCAAGACATGAGTAGGAGCAAAACTAACTCCTGCCCACAGTGCTATCAGCAGAAATTAAAATAGAGAAGGAACACCAGGAGAAAGAAAAACATTTGTATATTATCAGCAATAAACCAATTTATAACAGCAAAAAGTAAGTGTATGTGATGTATGCATGACATAATCCTGGCGCAAATGCTGGCGCAGACCGACACGCATCTTGCAATTTTTGCAAATCTGTATTTACAAGCAATCGTGTTTATTTAGTTAACACATTTTACCGTTTGGAAATTGTGACTCAAAGGTGATCTAACTCCCCAAAGTGTTATACATTTATTGGTATTGATCAACATAAAACCGTTAGAAGTTGCTAATACTGGGGCTGATTCAGAGCCGGACGCTATTTGCGCTCGCTCGTTCAGAAAAATGGGCCGGCTATTTAAATTGAGCGCTCGCTCTTTGCGGTCTGTTGACGCCTCTATGTCTGAGCGAGCGAGCGAAACATGCGCTCGCTATTTTGTAAAGACGCCCCCTGGCCGCTCGCATCCTACGTTATCTCTGCTATTTATTTGATTAATCGAGTACATCGAAAGGCATCTGAACTGCTCGCAGTGCTTGTGGTAGGTTTATCCTACCGCAATCATGCGAACAGTTCAGGCTAAGAAACAACCAAGTTACGTGGTCGATGACGCTGCTTTGTTAATTATGCACAACCTTAAAACGCCCGTTTTGACCGTTTGGCACGCCTGCGTTCGGATCACCACTCCCCGTTTTCAAGCACCTTCCCATGTTACCACCCACAAACGCCTCATCCTGTCACTCAAATTAGCAGGCACTCGCTATTTTGCGAGCGCTCGATTTCCGACCGCAATGACTGGTTGGCACATTCGCATTACGAGTTTATGACCCATATGCATGCGCAGATGTGCGAACATCGCTCGGAGCGAACGAGCGGCCGCTTACGAGCGGCTCTGAATCAGGCCCACTGTCCACAAGTTCTATTTCTTACAAAATGTAATTAAGTCTTGTATATCATAAGGTGCAATATAGCCCCCTACCTTACATTACTATAGATATCAGAGGTCACCGCAGAGTTCTATGACCTGTATAATAGACTAGGCCGGCAGCCCTGTACATCTATATGGTCACTCATCAACATAGATGGGCTTTCCAAATGCAAAATCTGCATATTTATCATCCATAGGGTGCAACTTCCAATTGAGGATGAAACCCTACGGATGATAAATATGCAAAATTTGCATTTGGAAAGACCATCTGTGTTTTAAATCTAGCTAAATCAACATTTAGTAAATTCACCCCTTAGGGGCCTATGCATTCTGTTAATTATTGGGGTCTGATAATTAACATTCTAACATGCCGCATTAAAGCTCCGAAAGCATTATATTTTCGGTGCTTGATGAATTCTGTCCCCATACTAGTGTATGGGGACAGCGGGCCATTCCGCGAGAGAAAGGTAAGCAGGAGATATCTGTGATACTAGTGTATGGGGACAGCGGTACTAGTGTACCGCTTTTTTTTTTTATGCCCATGTGTGGCATAAAAAGAGATAAAAGCAGCTAGTAAGAGGCCTGAGGGCCTGATTCAGACCCGCTCGCTAAGATGCATACTTGTGCTGCTGCCGATGGTATGCATCGCAGTGTGCATGCGCATACCTTAGCGAAAGTCACAATGCATTCGCTCGCTGCTCATACACAGCCCAGTAGAGTGAGTGACAGGGGAAGCTGTTTGGTAGGTGGTAACGTGCTGGCCTTTAAAAACAGGGGAGTGGAGGTGCAAACACAGGCGTGCCTGAGCATCTCAACGGTGTTTTAGAGGTTTGCATAATTAAAAGCCAGCATCATAGTACATGTCACCTGGCTTGTTTTTACACTGAAGTGCTAAGAGTGCTTGTGGCAGGGTATGGTCAACCTCAAGCGCTGCGATAGCACTTGATGTTAACCGATGTACCGATGGTTGCATACGCTTCCTGGACATGATGTGCACAAGTGGGCGTCTTAAAACAGGCTGGTGGGTGTCTGCATACACTATGTGATCCAGTGGCAAATGCAGGATTTCTAGAGGAGGGTTTCCAAATGCTTGATTTTAGACCGAGTTTGGCCAGTCCATGAAGAGGGTATAATTAGCACTTATCCAGCTTTCATATGTATTATACACAGTATATTGTGTTGCATAATTCCAGCATATACAGGACCAGCGATCACAGTATTACATTAGATGCAGCAGTAGGTCCATCCTATGTGAGCAGAACGTTTTTTTTTCAGATGTGGGCATCTTTCCAGAGCATTGGAGCAAGTCTGGGAGTCTGGGGGAGCGGCAGAAGAAGCTAGCACTGCCCTGGACATATATGTACATATTGGTGTCCTTATGTACTGGATAGTGTATTATTATACAGTATTAATAATTAACCCTATTGATGGTCTGTAGCAGTGTACCCCTAACAGTGCATGTTTTCCACATCTCCTAGTTGGTGCACAGGTATATTTATTACTGGGTGACACATTTTAAAAGATCCACAGGTGTTGCTAATCATTTCATTTGTGCTACTGAGAAGAACTTGCAGCGCTAGTAACATTCTATTATATTACTATTTCTATTGTGGTCATGGTGTGTGCTGGGGAGGGGGGTTTCCAGGCAGATGGAAACCCCCCCTGCGTTTGCCTATGATGTGATCGCTCTCTAAGAAATACTGGGCGTGCTAATGCATTGCTGTGTGGTAGCACTGCCTACACAATTTGCATACACATCGTGTGAGCGATCACATCTTAGCGAGAGGGTCTGAATCAGGCCCTGAGTGTACAGATACAGATGACCTCTGTATCCTCATTCACATAGCGTAGTATGAGATGCTTGCCGCAACTCGGATGAATCTGCCATGGATAGCGATTCATACTTTTTCCTAAATTCTGTGTCATATTCACATTGTAGTGGCCTACAGATTCGCTCACAGTATACCAGGGACACTAGATGAATACTTTGGTCACACAGGAATTAGTATGCAAATAAGATGCATAGTAAAAGAAAAAGATGTTTGGAGCAGCTAAATGGCAAAGTCTGTAGTACGTCCAATGGAGCTATTTGGAGCAATGTGAGAAAAGGTGTATATAACACATCTGTACACCCCCAGGCTGGTGTGTGTGAGCGCACACAGAGTGAGATTTGGCCAGGAGCGCACAATAATTGATCCACCACCAGATGGAAACTGGAATGATCCAGCAGCTTGGTGGTCAGCTGAAACGGATGGATAGCATAGTGCAGTCAGAGAACTCACACATAACATCTGCAGTCACTGATAATTTGCACCGGACTCACCACTCAGGCTCCTCCGAGTCCTGGGTGCCACCAACCAAGCTCTCAACACAGCACCCAGCTCAGGCCTCCCCTCAGCAGCAGGGAAACAGCCACCATGATCTCTCCTCCTGTGTGACTGACGCTCAATTCATGCCATCTGGGCTGGCTGACATCAGGGCCAGCATGGGACTCAGCTCAGTGGAGGCAAACAGGAGTAGCCATGGGTGATGATGGGAAGGGACCGCCTCCTCCCACTTTGTTATTGCTCATGGCTCCATGCCAGGGGCATAGTAAGAGAGGAGGGGGCCCATGTGCATTCCCCATCTGGGGCCCCCTCCTCTCTCCCTGATGCCACCTGCATACTGACAGCAGCAGTAGACTCCGGGAACTAGTCTAAGTCTACTGCGCATGCGCGGGTCACTGGGAAAATGGCGCGGTAGCCATTTTCCCGATGATTTCCCAACTGTGCTTGTGCAAAATGCCAGGAAAATGGCAGCGGCGGCCAATTCCAGGCATTTTGTGTAGCGCTGCTCCAGCCAACGTGGGACTCACAAGAGGTGTTTTATGGGTGCAGGGTGTGCGGTGTGGGCCCCCCTGGTCCCAAGGGCCGTGTACCCTGCGCACCCTGCACCCATTATAAATATGCCCCTGCGTCTGCTACTTAATCAGGCCCTGAGACCCCACAGGGCCTTAGGCAAAATACAGCCTTGCGCCCCATATTAACGTATACTGTATATAAATACATAGGGGTATATTTACTAAGAATCGTGTCTGGCCCTGTATTAATGCTGGGTATTGCATGGACACCAGTGAGTTTGTTTCAAACAAACTTGTGTGACAGAATAATATTTGTCGATGTTGTATGCAATCATGTTGCAAGTGTGTGTATTCAGTCGTATTTGGACTGAATACAATAGAGCTGCCTGTTAGCTGTGTGTTTAACAGAAATGCAGAAGTGCATGAAGGGCCCACCTTGGGTAATGCAGTGGTAAGGGCCCATGCTTAAAGGTTGCTGTCATCCACCAGAGGGGTTGTGGAAAGCAACCACAGATGATTGCCTAACCATTAGGCAAATCTTGGTGTAGTTCCTCTAGAAGCGAACCAAGCCCCATGATGTTCAGTGGTGCTGCTCCTCCAGGTAACTTACTGTCTAATAGGGTAACAATCTATATTTTGGAACCTAACACCTAGAAAAGAAGGGTGGGCCCATAGGCAGTGGGGACCACCGGGGATTTCCCCGTACCCCTGTGGTCCAGTCCGACCCAGCTCTTATTTGAAGAGCTGTCCTTTGCAGGTTTTTTAATCATTTTATTTTTGGAATTTTTTACACTCAAAATAACAGAATACATTTGAAACAAGACAAATGTGCAGTTTTAGAATAAACAATACAAAAGGACTGGCATGAATGAAGACAGCAATAAAAGGAAATAACATTAAATATACATACAATATCAAAGACAATACAAAAAGACAATATGAAAAAGTTTTAAGCATATCCAGTCAGTGGCCTAGTGTGGTGAAGGATAAGTACGGAATATATGAAAGAAAACAAAAAATAATGGATAGAACAAGGTCAAAAACGTGTCGGAAACAGGTTTACAATATACTGTACAGGTAGTCCGCTGATACAAAATCCCCTAATAGGATAATAGCAACGAGACGAGTGCCTGAAGGAGCTTTCCAGGCCCTCGCAATGAGAAATAAAAATAACAGGAGCAATAGGTACCAGCAAAGTAAGGAGAAATTCCAGCCTACAAAGAGGGTCAATATAGCTCTTTATAAAAATAAGGATGAACGAAATAGGAAAGGCCACAATCAGTGGCGTAACCAGGGCAGGGCGAGCAGGTATAGATCAGCCTTGACGATGGCCTGGAGCTTATTCATATATTTGCAAATGTATGTTATGTAACCAATACCTCTGAATCTCTATTATTATGTAGGATTTAAGTATTTTTTGTTGATTTTGCTGCAGTGTGCTGGAGTGCAAATCCCTGTTTATCTGTGTTCAGTGTAAACCCCAACCTTTACAAGCACCTGTGTTATATCATTAAGCTCATATGAGAGACCACCATACTTTTTGTTTGTAGTCTTGAGAGGCATGAAGCGAGCCAGCATTGGGAGGATGTGCTGGTCCTTATAGTGCCATGTGGAGGCTTCTGGGGTACCTCCAAGGTGAGTCAGCTCTCAGCTTATACATGTGCTGTTATTATGCAGTACACCAATTTGTAATTATATGACCCAGAGTGGGTGCTACTATTATTAGCAATAATTATTTTGGGGTGAGTGTTTGGGAGTGGGGCCCCCGAAGTTGTTCTGGCTGGACCTTTTTCAGGGCATCACCACTTAATTCACATAGATATTTTTGATCACTTTTCTAATTGTTTGTTTATTATTTATGTAATTTTAATTCTTTCTCATTTCATGAACAATTATTGATTTATTTTTACACTTCACTATCACCTTTTTTCCCCTTTTCATGTGATGCCCTGGGGATGGTCCTTGGCTGGAATTTTTTGGGGTTACTTGCTTCTCGGACTTGAACCCCTTAATGTTAGGGACACCAGTATAGAGGAGCCTTGACCATGGCCTGGCGCTTATTCATATATTTGCAAATATATGTAACTAATACCTCCGAATCTCTATTATTATGTAGGATTTAAGTGTTTTTTGTTGATTTTGCTGCAGTGTGCTGAAGGGCAAATCCCTTTTTTTCTATGTAAAATATTGATTGGTCAGGCATGCCGGAATGTTCAGTATGACCGTCTGATTCGATATTTTGTAAGTTAAATGTCGCTTGCATCGGACAGTGTATGCCCACCGCAGCTGACTGACAGACATTTCCCCTGTTCTTTCACAGGGAAGGAACAGGGAACTGTCTCCTCCCCAGGGGTAGAGTGCAGATATCGGGATCAGTACACTGTGAGATATCTCCGTCTTATGTCCACCTCTGAATCACCCCCTTAGTCAAGAGTCTAGTTGGGGGAGTTTCAGTTTAATGTTTTCCACACTTTTTTTTTCTTAAACACACTAAAAGGGCAGAGTGAGATGCGGTTATTTACTATAGGCCATCTCTGTTAAGATCCTCCTACTGCAAGGTACGTACTTGCCTCGCCTCATGGTATATCTGGAAAGCCGTGTTAGGATCAAGTGGCTGATCCCAGCATAGGCAAATCAAGAAGAGATGTGTCCCCTGCTGGACACATCAGTGTCCGGCGCTGGGATGCTGTTTCTGCTCCCAGTGCCGGCGAGGCGCACTTGGCGGGTAGCCAGCACTGGGACAGAGTATCTGTTACTAGCACCGGTCGGGCGCGGCAGAAGGTATTGGGCTCTGGGTGAGGGCTTACTGTAGCCCACCGCCCGGTAGCCTTGAAGCGGTGTCAGGTCCGGCGGGTGTTTGGCTCTGGCCGCGAGTTGTGTTCGGCTTGCGGGCCAACCGCCAATAGGAGGCAGAAGCGGTGAGCCAATCACGGCTAGCCATGTCATAGCCCCGCCCACTCATGGCATCTTGTATTAGGCACCGCTAAGCGGGAAAGCTCAGTCCGGCGCAGGAGTGGGAGAGAAGACCTCCCAAAGCAAAGAAGAATGGAAGGCACGGCAAGAGTTGCGGCTGCCGCGGAAAAGGCCAGAAGCCGCCGCTGTCAAGAAAGAAGACAGGCGGCGCCGGCTGAAAAAAGAAAACAGGCGGCAGAAGAATGCGGCTGAGGACCGGAGAGGAATGCGGGGGTGGAAAGTAAAAGAGCTAACAAAGCTCCCCCCCGCAGTCTCTTCCAACGTAGCAGGTAGGCCCTCCATGAGGCCTACCATATACCCCCTCCCTAGACTACCAGGGCTGTCGGGCATTAGGCCCGTGGGGCACAGTCAGGCATTAGGCCTGTGAGCATTTAGGCAGGCACAAGGTTGAGTCTTCACCTGGGGCGCAAGTACCTATAGGTGAAAACTCGGGATCTGAGGCCAAAAGTGCCAGTGATGATCTTCACTTAAAACCTGAATCTATTCCTCGGTCCGGTAGGGCGTGTCGGTCGACGTGAGGAAGAACGGTTCTCACGTCATCTCCTTCCTCCTAGGTCATCATGTCTGTGTCTTGGAGTTCCAGGACCGTCTCTTCAACATACGGACTGAAGGTGAGAAGATGCGACGCGAGGTAAGATACTGAAGTACACCTGCATGGCAGCATGCACCGTACCCCTCTTACATTTACACCGACTTACTGTCACCAGGAGATAATATTCTCTCTCTCCCTCTCTCTCTTTTTTAAGTGATCTAACTCTTAACTCCCCTTACACTGTCTCTTTCCTTATGTCTTCGTTTGTCTTCCCCTTCCCTTTAGACTGTAAGCTCCATGAGCAGCACCTTCCTCCCTCCTGTTCTGATCACCCACTTCTCCCGATTTTTGGGTGCCACTCCCGGCCCCTCGGAAAGGCAGGCGACCCTCCCGACCTCCCCCCAGAAAAAACTAGAAACCCCCGCTGCGGGGGGAGGCGGTGATGCGATTCGCGCTGAATCGCGTCATCATGGCCCAGCCCCCTGCTTCACAATGCTGAAAATAACGGCTTTGTGAAGTGGTGGCGGGGCCACAATGACGCGACCGCGTGGCCCCGCCCTGGCTCCACCCACAATGTTATGTCAATAGCCGGTCCCGCCCCCAATGTGATGTCAATGGCTGCCCCCCGCTGTTAGCCGATAATCAGCTCCCTCCCGGAAGGCTGGAGGTGATTGTCGGCAAGTACAGTATGTCTTGCACACCTGACACACATCCTCCTTGGGCTCTCTGTCCCTGGACCCTAATCATCTGTTTTTGTTTTTCAGGAGAACTAGACCTGTCATTTGTGCCCACGCTGACAGCTACAGGTTTCAGCTGACGCTGTACTTTTCAATTGCACACATTGCATCAGTGGCTGTGTCGAGAATTGTAGTGCTATTTGTACTGTACTGTTTTACCATGTATTGTCTTATTGTTTAAGATTTATTTTTATGTTTTGTTTATTTTATGCTGCTAAATAAAACAAGCTGCAGATACTTGTACTGAGGCACTGGACTGGTGTGCAGTTGTTTGGCTGCTGCATGAGAAGTGCTGTCATTTACCCCTAGGAGATGGCACCCTTAACCTTATCTTTCAACAATATATAGTAAGATCAAGAAATGCTTATTATTTATTTATTTATTATTATCTATTACCAGCTATTTATATAGTGTAGCATATTCCACAGCGCTTTACAGAGTGTATTTGGCCATTCACATCAGTCCCTGCCCCAGTGAAGCTTACAATCTATGGCCCTCATTCAGAGCCGCACGTTAACAACAGTACGCTCGTTGCGTTCCGATGTTGACTAACCGCGCATGCGTCGGTGTTACACTGCGCATGTGCGTACGGCAGATTGCGAGTTTTTTTTCTCTCGTTCCTAAAATAGCGTACAGGAAGTGACATGTCAAATGTGATTGACAGAACAGGGCGTTTTTGGGTGTTGACGGGGGTGGAGATGAAAAAACGCAGGCGTGGCGAGGCGTTTTTGGGGCGTACATACATTAGCAGATGCGAACGTCAAATGTGTTCGGACCGTCTCATACGTCACTGGAACATCCGCTTTCCCTTCAAAATGCTCGCACAGCTTAGGGTCAGGATTACTCGACCACATTGGCGATGGCCTTCTCCTCCGTCCCTGGACTCAAGGATGGTGCTGCGATTAATCGCGGCTGGTCAGTAAAGTAATTAGTGTTGGATTGAAAACCGGCTTGGTATGTGTTTGGAAAGCAGTTTATTGGGATAGCACAAAAGCGTACGCAGGTGGAAATCAGAGCTGCTAATGTCATGATTACACAATCAATTAGCGTACATTTTGGGTGTTTTATTTTGGCCACAATTTGTTGGTTATGGCCTATTGTAACAATAATGTCATCATGTTTTAATTAGCTCCCCTTTTTTTGGTTTACTTTGGAATTTGCATCGCTATGTGATTTTTTAAACGTTCCTTAAAGAGGCCTTTTTTTTTTTTTAAGAGGGTCAGTGTTTGCCTTTAGGGCCAGGATTAAATGTAACCCATTTGTACAATAATGTCACAATACAATGTCAGTTTTTTGTTTTAAATTTATTGTTTAAACACAAACAAATTGGCCTAATATTTTGTTGCCTTTTTTTGGTGGCAAAGATATTTGTTAAAAAAAAAAAAAAAGCCATAACTGGTAACATAAACGTAAATACCAAATGTAAAAAAATTTCACAAGAAAGGAGAGGGAAGTTTTGACCAGAAAGGAATATGAGCCAAGCACAGAAGGAGTGTGGGAAAAGTCGCCATTGCTGTCACTGTTTTCTCGCCCGTTTGGCTGGGTGAGGGTGGGCGCCAGACCGGGTCCGGGATGCCATCGGGCTGGCCTGTCCAGAGGCAGATGTTGTGGCCTCTGGACTAGGCACAGGGCTAGGCACATTTGGAGGATTGGCTGATGTTGTGCCAGAGGTGGAGGATCCAGATGTTCCGGCAGGAAGGGAGGTCGGCTCCACCATGTGCTGGCGAACGAGCTGCTCCAGGGCATCGGCGATGCGGATTTTGGCCCTGGTATTTTCCGCCAGGGCCTGAGCAATGGTCACGTTGGCCGCAGCATTTTGCTCCAGGGCCTCAGCCACCCGTATCAGACTGGCGTCCATCCTCTGCAGAATCTCCGTATGGAAATCCGATTTAAAATTGAGTTCTGTGAGGAGGCCCACTGCCTGCGAGGGGGCACGCCCTGGACTGGCTTCTGCAGGGTCCTCAGCCGGATGTACTGGTTCCTCCCCTGCAGAGCCAGCAGAAATTCTGCGGCCAAGGCTCCCCTCTGGAGCAGACTCATCCGCCTCTGTCTCTGTTAGGAAAAATGCGAAAAGACTCACATTAGAATCTACATATTGGCACAATAGCATTTCAGAGTTGGTGACATCACAAGACTTACCTTGGCCAACATGAGGAGCCGCAAAGTCTGGCATGTCCGTATCCATGTTGGACACGCCAAACACCTCCACAGCCTGCACACACCCCTGTGCCAGCTCTTCTAAGTCTGTCAACTCCAATGACACAGGGGTGGGACCCCCACCTGTCCCCCTTGCATGCCTAGCCCTGTCGGCAAGTTTTTGCTTGAGACGATATTTGAAGTCTGCCCATCTGTGGAATGAAATTGGAACCATTATCCTTTTTTTTAAAATGGGGTTTGTTTATACTATAGGATGGGAAAGTGTTTACTTACCGCCGTTTGACATCCCGGGCTAGACGGACATAATCACCCACCCTATTGACAGCAACGGCGACCTCCTCCCACATTCTCCACTTCTGGCTTTGGCTCATATTCCTGGCTGCCTGGGGCAGGATGTCAACGCACTTCTGGATCAAAACCTCCATCTCCTTGCTTGTGAAATGTGGCTGCCTTTTTTTTTTGGCAGCTTTGGCGGGTTGACTGGGGCCAGCAGTCTCTTCCATGTCATCCTCCTCACCTATTTGGGTAAATATGCAGATTTAGCCACTTCACAACTTGCACAATATTATGTTTAAAAAGAATCATTGAGACAAAATGCATGAAGGCCTTACCGCCGGATTTTTGGCCATTGTTTCCCTGGTCTGAAGCCATGTCTCTGCTTCCAGAATGAAATCAACCAGAAATTCAATGTGATTTCGTGACGTATTTATACATGCGTCCTTAGTTTGCGGCCGCATCATTGATTGTGCGTCCCTATGATTCATCCTTAATTTGTGCAGGAAAATAAACACTATTTATGGCTTGGTGTGTGTGGAGTCGAGGTTGGGTTGTTGGATTGTTGGCGGTTAAGTTGGTTGGATTTGGTTGTTTGCGGTTGGAGGATTTGGCAGAGTTGGTTTTTTCTTGGTTTTGCTACAGTTGTTTTGGTTTTCCGTTCGCATTTTTTTGCTTTTTTTCCCCATCCTTTCCTGATTTGGTAAGTTTTGTGCAGTCTAATTTGTGGCCAATTGGTGTCTACTTCTGGTTTTTGGTTAGCTATTTTTTTTTTTACACTAATTTCATCTTTTTTAGTTTGTTTTGGCTTTCGGACCCAAAGACCTTTTGTTGGAAATCTTATATATTCGAGTTGGGTAAGTCCATTTTTTTTCTTGCATTTGCGAACTAATTAACGCATTTTTGACTGTTGGTGTAGTGACTTGCATTTGCGAACTAATTAACGCATTTTTGACTGTTGGTGTAGTGACTTGCATTTGCGAACTAATTAACGCATTTTTCGAGGCTTATTCATCATGTAAACCAGTTGTGCTTTTCCCTTTTCCATTTTTGGGGTCCATTTGAACCCTATTTGACGTACGGTGTGCAATGTCGTTTTCATCGATGGCCAAATGTGTGTTTCGCCTATTTTATGTGTTGGCTTGCAACAATTTGACAAACAAAAAATCACCCTCTAAATTTTTGATGTCTCATTTTTGGCTTTTTTACAGTTTATACGTATCATGACAATACCCCGGCATGTAAGCAGCTATGGATGGTATCAGAAAGCTAAGTTGTTTTATGTTACTTTTGGGGTGGCTCCAAAGCCTTACATTGTAAACTTTGAATTTCAGGTAGATCTGGGGCGAATTGTTCTGGCCCTGCTCCCGGAAGACGACCAACCTCAAACTCGTCCCAGGCGTAGGCATCGTAGGCATGCAAGGCCCCAGATATTTCGAACACGTGTCACCCTTTTTGGAATGCCCGATGATGAGGTTTTAAGACGCTACCGTCTACCTCCCAAAATCATCATAGACACTCTCTCATTAATAGAAAGTGATCTTGAGCGGCAAATTGACAGTCCAACAGCAATACCACCACTGACGCAATTTATGGCGGTGTTACATTTCTGTGCCTCAGGATCGTTTCAAACAACGGTGGGAATAGTGGCGGGCATCTCCCAATCCTCCTTTTCCCGGATCCTGAGGGCAGTGATGGAGGCACTTTTCAAGCACCTCCATCATTTTATTAAAATGCCTTTGGATATGGGTGCCCTTAGTGTGGCCAAGGCCAATTTTTACCAAATAGCTGGCTTCCCACACATCATAGGGGTTGTGGATGGTACTCACATACCACTTCAGCCTCCAGCACGGCTGGAGGCAATATTTAGAAACCGTAAACACTATCACTCCCTGAATGTAATGGTGGTATGTGATGCCTCCCTCCAGATCCTGTCCCTGAATGCTAAATTACCAGGAAGTGCTCATGACTCCTTCGTCATCCGGCAATCAGGGATATGGCAGAAATGAACCAACCTACAAGCTGGTGATGCGTGGCTTCTGGGTAAGTGGAGACCTTTAGTACATAACAATGTTAAGCTTGATACACAGTGTTCCTGATGTGGTCTATTTTTTTTCACAGGAGACAGTGGATACCCTTGCATGTCCTGGCTGCTCACTCCTTATTTGGCTCCCACACCAGGGCCACAAAGTGCGTATAATTCCGCACTTACAGCCACCAGGCAAGTGGTGGAGCGCTGTATCGGCCTTTTAAAAGGCCGATTCAGATGCCTCCACCGCTCTGGTGGCGAGCTCATGTATGTGCCGGATATGGTGTCTAAAATTGTGGTCCTGTGTGGGATATTTCACAACATTGCCATAAGGAGTGGTGTCCCAATGCAGCCAGAGGATGCCTTACCTGAGGATGGCCCCCCCGAGGTTGGTCGAAGGTCAGTATGTGGGGGGGCCATACGCGATGATGTGGTGGCCAGATTTTTTAGGTAAGTTTGAACAAAACTACAGTGTTTATACCTAATGTGTTTGTGTTTGTTTGCGAACATCTAATTTTTTTTTTTTTTTCTCACCATCTTCTGTTTGTTCACATAATCTTTGGCACTCCAACACTCACTACTTCCTGCTACCCTTACCAAACCTGGATCTGGTCCTTTTGGGCATATATTCTGGAACCCATATCGCAACGCCATGTTTGTGGAATCATGTTGGCATGGTCCTTCGTCAACCAGTTCTTGATTTTTTGTTTTTATTTAATTATTTCTTGGTATGTGTTGTATTTGAATTTATCACTGTGTTCTTTTTTTGGGAGTGACCACTTTGTTTTCTCTGTTATGTTGTGAATAAATGTTTGGAGAGTGAAATGGTCTTCCTTTTTGGGACGTTAACAGCAAGTGTAACCAGGTTAACACAAGTTACATTTGACTAAGGGGTAAACCAGTACTGACGCCAGTTGAGCTAAACTGAAATATGTTTTCAGCTTCCCAACCCACACCAAAAGGAAGCCTGGCCCAACCTTGGGATTTGTAAGATTGGCCTAAGCAGCTTGCGCACCAACTAGGAACCTGTAAAATGTAGAAATATGTAATTGACACTACACCCAAAAAGGGAAATGACATTGTTACTGTTATGTGTTTCTTGTGTCTGTTTGACATACAAAGACAAAACACAATCTAACTTTTAAAAAAGGGAAATCCTTGCAGGAACAGTCTACTTATGTCATGCTAAACTATCTTGGTTTTGGATTTAAAAAATGAGCCACAACGTATATTTGTCTGAATAAATTTATTTTGAAAAGATAACAAAAATAAAAAAACTACTGCCGAAGGAGGCCAGACAGCCGGTCGAGGGCCACCAGAATGCCGATTACATGTTGCCGCATCTGCCCCACACAATCCGCCACCTCTTGCCGACGCCTCTGTTCCTCTGTGGGTGAGAAAAGTGTGTGGGTTAATACAACAATAGGGAATCCACATAAAAAAAAAAAAACACAACCAAATCACTCCTAAACCGAAAAAAAAAAAAAAAAAGGGGGGGCTGGCAAAAATACAAGGCCTAGGTAAAAATTCCCACAGGTATGACATGTGTATGTTGAAATCACCAGGAAGAGGTAAAGGCAAACCTTCAAAATCACCAAAAGTCAAGCCACAAAAACACGAAGAAAGGCACGACACATGATTACATACAAACAGTTTGTGCTTAAAAAAAAAAAAAACATACCGGGAGCCAAAACGGGAGCTCCGGAAATACCTCCATGATCCTCCTCGGAGGATCCGTCATTCCCCAAAGAATGGGGAGGAGTTATGATGGACTCCGGGGAGGGGGTAATTGGAAGAGGGGTGGGTGGAGGAGAGGGGGAAGTGGGACGGAGGGGAAGGAGGCCCGACATTTCCGGGAGAGGGTCTGGGAAGGATGGGGAGGAGTGGGGAATAGGGGAAAGATTTGGGGTGGAGTGTTGGCTGGGGGTTGGGGATAGTGGCCGGGAACGCCGTCTGGACGGACGGTGACGGCGGAGTCTTGGCTGTCCCCCTAAAATATGACAAAGAAATTGCGGTTAGTTTATGGACAAATCCGGGCAACAAAACTAAAAAAAATAAAAAAAACAACAAATAAGCCAAATAGCAGTAGAATGAATAAATCAGAAATAGAGGGAAAACATGCACACGCAGATATGAGTACAAATAATAAATAGGACAGACAGGAAAACATGCACACGCAGATATGAGTACAAATAATAAATAGGACAGACAGGAAAACATGCACACGCAGATATGAGTACAAATAATAAATAGGACAGACAGGAAAACATGCACACGCAGATATGAGTACAAATAATAAATAGGACAGACAGGAAAACATGCACACGCAGATATGAGTACAAATAATAAATAGGACAGACAGGAAAACATGCACATGCAGATATGAGTACAAATAATAAATAGGACAGACAGGAAAACATGCACACGCAGTTTGCCCCACAAACACAAACATTAAAACCACAATACATAACACTTACTTTCCAGGATCTGCATGCGAAAGCATGCCAGCAAGCGGGGCATTCGCCGTTGCAGGTCGGACCACCTGCGCTCCAGCTGCCCGATGTTGCAGCGTGAGCCGAAGGACCGCAGGCGGGACCGTGCCTCCGCATACGCGGAGCGCTTCTGCCGGTTGGTGATGGGTTGAGGTTGGCTGGTGATCCGGCGATCCATGACCTCCGTAAGCACCAGCAGCTCGCGCCTGGTGAATGCGGAGGCTCTCATGATGGCAATGGTGTTTTTCTTAAAAATCATTTTTGATAAAGTGTGTAAAAATTTTCTGATTGGCTAATGTATTTTGGAAATTAACAGGAGCAATTTTATTGGTTAGTGTATGAGTCATGTGTTCGACAGGGCCAGAAATCTCTGGAGAGTTATGATAGGCTTGATGCAGTGACATGCGTAAGCAAATTTAAATAAAGAAATGAACCCAGGGAAATATGCGGGGATCCACAGCAATAGTACAATTGTTTAATTGTGGTTCACATGTTTTTTGAACAATAAAAGCGAATGTTTCATCCGTACGTATTCTGCGGGTAAACACAAACACGGACAAGAGTAAAGTTTCTTGCATTGTGTTGAAAAAAACAAACAATTAAGCTAATTGATACATTGATTGGCATGATACGATTGATGGAGGTAGGCAGAATAAAGGAGCAGGTAATCGACATCTGACAAGGCCACTTCCTGTTTATACTTGTGCGTGCGTTCCTTTCAAGCCATTTCGGGGATGTACGCTCGCTATTTCGTACGCTCGTTAGTTAGAGGAGGGGTCGTCAGAGTTTAGGGAGGAATTTTAGATGCGAACGAAAATACGAGCGAGCCATTGAATTTAAATATTTTTGTACGTACGCCTAACGTACGTGTGCCCGCTTGCGAGTGGGTCTGAATGAGGGCCTATATTCCCTGCCACATACTCACACACATACACTCTAGGGTTAATTTTTGTTGGGAGCCAATTAACCTACTAGTATATTTTTAGAGTGTGGGAGGAAACTGGAGTACCCGGAGGAAACCCACGCAAACACATGGAGAACATACAAACTCCATACATTTAGGTCCGTAGTGGGAATTTTATTTTAATTAACTGCTTTTTTAACCTCTTTCTGCTCATTCTTTAATAAAGATATTTCCAAGGGCTTCCATCTACAACCCAAATCTAAAACCTTTTGTATTTTTAATGACTCACTGTCCCAGGTCCTCCTGGACTACCAGCTTGTGATGACTTTGAGAATAAAAGGGGCAAAATCACACGTTAAGATGTTATTTTCTCTGGGATTTAACTTGTTGTTGTTTTGGGGTCCATTCACACGGACTTGTCCACCAGAGCAGTAACAAGGTTATGACATTGCGCATTAAGACACTCGGGGCAGCTGTAAATATGGCAGGGTGCCTGCCTGCTAGCGAGAAGCGAGGGCCGTGTGGCACACCCCTAGTTAAGGCCCTGATGTCCACTGTGTGCTGTTTTACCACTTTAACTGGATATCTGTAGAAGGACTAGCGCATACTTGCTGACTTGAGAATTCTCCTCCCCGGGATAAGCCCGGGGAGGACAAGGGGGTGGGCGGAATTGGGGGTGGGGCCGGCAGAAATAGCGTCATTAAGCCCCACACCCTCACAGGAATTTGCCGCGGCAACGCATATTTTAAATAGGGGCAGGGCTAAATAATGTAAGAATCATAGAATAGTGTCTTAGGCCCCGTCCCCAATGCATGGACCCACCGATCACCGCTAATATTCTCCCCATTCTGCCTACCCTTCCGGGGGTGTGGGGGGTTACCTGAAAAATCGAGAGCCTCCTAGGATTTCTGGGAGAGTAGGCATGTACAGTATGGACTAACGTACTTGATGCACTGGTGCACACTGAGACAGTTATTTCAGAATAGGGTATTGCAGTGATAAATTTACACTATACATAACATGACAACCACATAATGGGCTTTATTAATTTTGTTAATTATCGGAGTCAGAAGGGACCCCAATAATTAACATTCCAACTTGATGTGAGCGCCAGAGCAATTCATCATTGCTCCTGTGCGGAGACAGCTGATCCGAAAATCAGCTGTTCCCCGAGTCTTATCATTGCTCATTTCGGAGCAGTGAAACTAGTGCGTCTGACGGAAGGAGCCAGACAGGTTCGGAGGGATCTGAAAGGATTCCTCTCCACAACCCGGGCTTCCTTCCCATAGGGAAGGAGCGGGTTGCGGAGCAAACGCCATCTGAAGAATATTGTATTGTCGGAGTTTGATGAATTCTGGGGGTCATTCAGACCCGCTCGCGAGCGCAGGACGCTCGCAAGCGGGTCGATGTTACCCCACTGCGCATGCGCACGATGGAGGGAGCTCTGTCGTGCACATGCGCGAGACCCGGCTAGCGACGGGGTATCCGTCGTTCCGGGTTTCGCACCAAAGGGGGCGTGCTGTCGATGTTGATTGACAACACGCCCCCTTTGGTGGGCGTGACGGGGCGTGGCTGCCAGACGGAGGCGTTGCCATGGGAACGTCTACCGTCTGAAGCCGGCCCCACTGACATCACTAATGATGTCAGTGGGAGTGATTTTGGTTCTGATAGAGCCAAAATCACTCCAGGGCTTGCGGCATAGCGGTGGTTACCCACAGCAATGCGAGCGTCCAGGAGGACGCTCCATTTTCATGTAGGAGGGCCCTGATTCAGAGCGAGCGCTCTGGTCAGAGCGTCCGGCTCTGAATAAGGCCCTCTGTCCCCATACTAGTGTATGAGGACAGTGGGCCATTCCGGGAGAGAAAGGTAAACATGAGATATCTGTGATATTTCCTGCATTGCCTTTTTGATGAATGGTCCGAAAACTTTCTACAAAAGTAGGTGAAAATGTTAATTTTTGCCTACTTTTTTTTAAATTAAGTGATGATGGATAGACCGCAATGACATAATGACATAATGGAAATGTTAGTACCATTCTTTCAGTCGTGTTGGGGGGCTGTTCACAGGCGGGCTTAACCTTATTTTTAAACAGTGCTTGGTATCCCACTCTTACCTCAAAGTATTAAAGATACAGAAGAAGAGCAGAACACTTGAGTCTTGTGGTTAGCATTTAATAGGTAGGATAAGAAGCAGCATAGTACAGTGTCCAGCATTTGTATGAGAAGTGAATGATCGACAATGTCTTATACAGCAGAGAGGTCAAGGAAAATTAACCACCTCAGTGTAGACACTGTGGAATGTTGGGAACAAAAGCCTGGCAGAAGGGGGCTGTATGAGGAAAGGAAGCAAAGAAGCATGTAAGGCCTTAAAAGAAACATGGGAGTTGCAGGGCCTGCTCCAGGTAGAGTAGCGCCCTGTTCAAATATTGTTCGGTGCCCCCTGCCTCCAAGTGCGCGGCTAAGACATGCATGGCTGAAATGGGGGCATGGCTTAATTCCCATAGACCATGGCCCTAAATGGTATCATTTAGGGGGTGTGCCCATATGGCACGCCTCCCGTTTTACGTCATGCTGGAAGCGAACCCAGCACTCTGTCAGCAGCTGGGCTGTGCGTGACATCCATTCAGCTTCACCAGCACCACTGCTCTCTGCTTAGCAAAGATGCAATGGTGTCTGAGTGTCCCCAACCTCCCGACTGCTCGCGGAACACTTCGGCCCATGGGTGGAACAGTGCCTGAAAGACAGGACTGTCCTGTTGAAATTGGGACAGTTGGGAGGACTGCGGGATGGAGACCTCTATAGGGTGGCCCTGGCGAGTTGAGAACTAGGACTGGAACCTGATAGAGCATTTGTGTCAGAATTTGCATACCTACCAACTGTCCCGTTTCTGGGACTGTCCCGCAGTGTCACGCGGTGGGGTGGAGCTGGGGGGAGCAGACATCACTGCTCTGTATAGCAAACCAGCAGGTAGGCAGTGGGGGAGAATAGATGCCGTGTGCATTTATTCACAGTGGAGGGGAAGCCTGTGGGCAGCCCAGCACCCCCGTTCGCCCCCACAGTGACGCAAACGGGGGTGCCGCAATACTCCGCCCCCCATTTCTGGGAGGCTGCGTCCCCTTTAAGTAAAGCTCCGTCCACTTTTCAAGCACGTTCCGAGATGTCCCACGTTGTAAAACTGAAAAGTTGGGAGGTATGGAATTTGTAGTATTCATATAACCAAACTTAACCTTATCTACATATGTCCATTACTCTCCATCAGGGCCAAATTAACTATGGCGGTAGAGGCAGCTGCCTAAGGCCCAGTGGGCCGTAGGAGGACACCTCTTACTGCCAGCAGAATGTGCCAAAAACAAAGTGTATTTTTATTTTTAGCAATTATAGCCTACGGATGCATTGACGGGGAGCTGGGGGCGGCGCAGGGACAGTGATGTATTATGACCCTCTGCTTTAGCCCCAGGGCAGCAGGACAGCAGCAAATGATGGGTCACCTCCATTCAGGATCCACAGATGGCCATACTGTACAGACCAGTAAGTGTGATTACACCTGTGCTCCTTCTTGCCTTTGTGCTCAGTTTCTGTCTGAGCATCTCTGCCCTTGCTCTACTACAATTATTTCACACTGTACATCTGTCTGTCTCCCCCAGTCACCAGTGTAATTGGCTCCAGGCCCGGCGACAGGGGGGGACTAGGGGCACAGCTGTGCCGGGCCCCTACGTTGTAGGGGGCACCGGAGGAATAATACTTACCTTGACAATACTTGATCATGCACCTGCGCTGCGCAGCGCAGGTGCATGATCAACAGGCATGCACAGACTGAGACACTAGCAGTGCCATCAAACAGAGGAGCGGAGCCTCGTCATGGGCATGGTAAGTGTTGTGGGGCCGGGGTTGCATACGGGGAGCTAGTTGGCCACCGGAGGGCACTGACAGGGGGCTGGCCATCGGAGGGGCACTGACAGGGGGCTGGCCATCAGAGGGGCACTGACAGGGGGCTGGCTGAAGAGAAATGGGGATAAGGGGCCCCCAAAAAATGTGTACCAGACCCCATGATATCTGTTGCCGGCCCTGTTTGTCTCCATGTCCCCCCTTATTCCCCGCCCCCCAGTCTTCAGTGTGTGTTTCTATGTCCCATTCCTGTCCCATTCACCAGCACTCACCTTTCCCCTGTGCTCTTCACAAACCACTTTTCCTCCTGCCCTGATCCTCCTTTCTTCTTCCACTTCTCCCTTCTTCATCTATTATCCTCCTCCTCTTCTGCTGAAGGCAATGGAGTCCTACTGGCCGACGATCAGAAGCGACGTGGAGAAACCTGAGGTTAGCAGTAAGCACAATCTTCTGATTAAAATTGTTTTTCTCCTTAAATGCTGCTATCACTGGCAAAAACCCTGATGGCAGTAAAATTTGCCAGTTTTCGCCAGTGAACTGCACAAGTATTATGGCGGTCCTTGTATCCCCATAATACCTATTATGTTAGCAGGTTAAAATCATTTTAAAAATGCTTTATTTCTTGAATATATACAGATTTTAAATTGTTTTGTTTCCACTATGAAATTAAAGCCTAAAGACTACCGTGGCAAAATGCACTGGCGTCACTAGGGGGGTGCGGGCTGCACTGGATGACACCATCTGAGGGGGTGACGCCAAAATAGCAGAGCTGCTCTGCTATTTTGGTATCCCCCTTTGGATGGTGTCACCGTGAAGCCAAGACACGGAGACAGGCAGGGACAGATTGTGGGCTGCCCCAGCAGCTGCAGGAGCGCTGGGAAAGCCCACTGTGTGCCGAGAACTTGGGGTGTTTATAATTGGACTACCTACCTCTCAAGGGGAACAAGTGCGCTGTGATTGTGCACTTGTTCCACTACAGCCGCTGAGGTGTTGCAGCAGCCATACAGTAGCTCTCAGCCTCACAGTGACAGTCATTGTCTTGCAGGATGATGACGTCAGTGGCAGTTCTAGGGGCGGGTGAACAGGGCCATCGCCCGGAGCGCCAGCCCCTAGAAGGCGCCACTGAGTCCCCAGAAGGAAAAAAAGAAAATCCCACAAGCAAAAACCAGCACAGGCCCCCCCACTAGCCGCCACTGGTAGGCTCCATTTGCCGGGCGCCCGCTGAGATTTGTTACCAGCGGGCACCCGGCTCTCTCCCTGCAGCAGCCAAAAGCTGGAGCTCAGTCCTGCGCTCCGGCTCCCGCAGAGAGCACTATAGGAGGGACGTCATGACATCTGTCCCATAGATCTGTGGAGCCGGAGCTCACTCCTGAGATCCGGCTCCCGCAGAGAGCACTATGGGAGGGGCGTCATGACATTTCTCCCATAGATCTGCGGAGCCGCAGTCGGACCAGACAGCAGCGGACGCAGGAGCGGGGCTTAAGGTAAGTACTGTGTTTGTATTTTAATTGTATTTTTTTTTCAGAATCACCAGCACTGGGGACACGACTATAGGGGGCATTACTACTGGGGGGATTACTATAGGGGGGCATTACTACTGTGGGCACTACTAATGGAGGCATTACTACTGTGGGCACTACTAATGGGGGCACTACTATAGGGGGCATCACTGCTATAGGGGGCATTACTAATGGGGGCACTACTAATTGGGGCATTACTATAGGGGACATTACTACTGGGGGGATTGCTATAGGGGACGTTACTACTGGGGACACGACTATAGGGGGCATTACTACTGGGGCACTACTTATAGGGGCATTACTAATGGGGCCATTGCTAATGGGGGCACAACTATAGAGGGAATTACTACTGGAGGCACTACTATAGGGGGCATTACTACTGGGGGCCATTGTGAAAGGGGCACCACTGCTGTGGGCATTGTATAAGGGGCACTACTACTGTGGGCCTTGTGTATAAGGGGCACTAATTTGGGCATTGTGTAAGAGGGGCACCGCTGTGTGTCATAACATGAATAAGGGACTACTGCGTGGCATAATTTGAATTGGGGATAATGTATAATAAAGGGACTTACTGTGTGTGGCACAGTGTATTATACAGGGCATTACTGCATGTGGCATAATGTGTTATAAAGGCCATTACTGCATGTGGCATAATGTGTAATACAGGGCATTACTGCATGTGGCATAATGTGTTATAAAGGGCATTACTGCGTGTATCATAATGTGTTATAGAGGGCATTACTGCGTGTGGCATAATGTGTTCTAAAGGCCATTACTGTGTGTGGCATAATGTGTTATAAAGGGCATTACTGTGTAAGACATACTGTGTAAGGCGCATTCCTGCACATGGCAATTATTTGCCACGAAGGAAGAGCTTGGGGGAAGCCCAGCACCTTCGTAAGTGCTGGGCACGCCCCACAGTGTGATGAATTGGGGGTGTTCCGCAAGGACACGCCCCCTTTCCGCAAGTGTGCACGCAGAGGAACGCCACCTGGGGGCGCAACTGGGAACCTTCGCCCTGAGCTCCACAATGTCTAGAACCGGCCCTGGATGACGTCATCATCTAGCGAGACTTTGACTGGAGAAGCTCCTCGGCAGCCTGCTGTAAGTAACAGCTGAGGTGACTAAAGGTGCCCACACACATAGCAACATTTTACACGATTTGGCCAATTTCGACAAATCATGACGACGAATCCGGTAAAAAAAGTACAAATCGTGAGTTTATACTCACGAGCACGATGCCGATGCGCGTCCCCGCTCGTCGTATATCGCATCTTCTGATCTGCCGTGCTGTAGGGCAGATTAGCCAACCATGAACACGATGGAAGCCGATCGTGAGGGTTTTTTCCTCACGATGAATCGTACTATTCATCACACAATGCGGAATTTGACTGACAGAAGCCTGGACACGCCCCATCGCCATCTTGTGCAGCATCGTGTATGGAGCAAGACAGTCGCACTTTGGGAGCCTGCACACTGAAGTCTTGTTTTGTTGTATATTTGGTGAGTATTTGTACAGTTTGCAACCACACTGACCACCAATATGTGCTCCCCACTGCCCACCAATGTGTGCCCCAGGTAATAAATGCATGACCCAGCCACCGCCCGCCGTATTGAGGTCGGCGGTGGCTAGGTAATGCATTAAGCTCCCCCACTGCCCACCAATGTGTGCTCCCAGGTAATAAATGCATGACCCAGCCACCGCTCGCCGTATTGAGGCGGGCGGTGGCTGGGTCATACATTAAGCTCCCCCACTGACCACCAATGTGTGTAATACATAAAAAAATAAAATAAATAAACACGTATTTTACAAAAAAATCACCATACATTACATTTAAAAACACACATTATTTAAAGCTGGGGGTCTTCTACCTTTCGGTCTCCAGCTGTTGTGGAACTACAGATCCCAGGATGACCTGCCACCCACCTTTGAAACTGTTTTTAGGGCATCCTGGGATCTGTAGTTCTACCACAACGACAGGCCCAAAGGTGGAAAACCCATACTGTCTAACAAAGAAAAACATTATATTACCAAGCAATAAACACATAACATTCCTGTAAAAGAAAACATGATTAGAATACCATAACAAATCTTTAAATACCTGTAAAAAAGAAAATATTAAAACATTAAAAATGTGAACTATAACAACATTACATTTAACAAAACTATATACACAAATATTTAAATGTCCTTCTTTTTCTTATTCATAGATAATGTCCATGGATTCTGAACGTGAATTCGTTACAGGATTCATTGAAATCCTGCCCTCGAAAGAGTGTCTGTGGAAGATCAGTTCTCGGAAGTACCACAACAAGTCGCACAAGTTGGCCGCACTAGAGGAACTTTTGGTGTATACGAAAAAATACATATCTGATGCAGACCTGAAAACTGTACGGCAAAAGATTCAAAATCTCAGGACAGTGTACATCAAAGAAAAAAAGAAGGTGGATGACTCCAAAAAATCAGGAGCGGCTACAAATGAAATATATACTCCTGCGCTATGGTACTACCAAATTATGTAATTCATCAGTGAACAAGAGCCTCAAAGGGAATCAATCATCTTGATGTCTGAGCGTGAGGGAGATGAGGAGGTTGCAGAAGTCTTGGTAAGTAGTGACACAGTTTAAACTAAAATCCTTAATGTTTTTGTTATTAAATCCCAAATGTCCAATTTAGTCAGTAGTTCACAGACAGTTCTCCTGCCATGGTACAGCACCTGGTCCATTGAAATAGGTCATGTACTCCTCCCTCACTTCTTTGGCACGTGCGGTGGATGTTGTTGTAGTTGGTGGTGCAGACACAGATGTCAAATGTTCAATGTCCTCCAGGAGTCCTACATCTTCTGGTCTAGCTGGGACTGGTCCTCTTTGAGTAGATTTTCTTTGCAGAAAGTTGTGCAGCACACAGCACGCCATCACGACCCAGTCTATCTTCTCCACATGTAGATTGATGGTGGTGTGGAAAATGCGGAAGCGGTTGCTCATTATTCCAAACACATTTTCCACAATGCGCCATGCCCGGGATAGACGGTAGTTGTATATCCTTTTCTCTCTGGTCAGGCCCCTGTGTGCAAATGGCTTCATCACATGTTCATGTAATGCAAAAGCCTCGTCTGCAACGAAAACGTAATTTAGGCCGTGCTTTGTCTGGTCCAGTGAGGGCAAGTTGAGGGTTTTGTTGGCGAGTCTCTGGTAGAAAGCTGTCTTTTTGAAAAACCCACCATCCGAAGCACGCCCATTCTTGCCGACATTCACAAATAGAAATTCGGAGTTGGCATTCACCAGTGCCATGAGAACGATGCTGAAGAATCCTTTGTAGTTGTAGTAGTATGATCCGGTGTTGGCAGGTGGGTTGATGCGGATGTGTTTCCCATCGATGGCTCCTCCGCAGTTAGGGAAGTTCCAACGTTGTTCAAAATCTTCCGCGATGCTGGTCCACTCCTCCACGGTGTTAGGAAACTGTAAAAATAGTAAAAAAGGGGTTAAAACATGACTATAATTTTTTTTCATATCTTTTTTTCCTATATAGACTCCCACCCAACACCCTGATTTAGCATCCACACCGGACCTCAGTCTCCTCGGTGGTGACAGTGATCCGGAGAATAGCACACAAGTGGAAACTCAACTTCCACCTGGACCCTCATCTTCTCAACAACCCCAAAAAAAGAAAAAAAAACAATGGAGAAAGGAGAATCTTACTGAACGTGAGGACCATTTTTTACAAAACGCAGAACGGCTGCTGCAGAAACCCCCAGATGCAATAGATGATTTCACAGCTCATGTGAACAGCACATTGAGAAATCGGGATACAGATATCCAAAGAAATTTTTTAAGGTTAAACTACGACCTGTTGAGTCGCTGTATGAGCAAAAATATCTCAAATTCTACATACATTGCATATCCAATGCTATTTTCCCCTGCCCCAAATAGGTATGTCCGCCCCCCCCTGCCCAGTTAGATATTACTCCCCCACCAAGCATCAGCACCACCTTGTATAATGCTCTGCTGGATGCAGCAGATGAGTCGCCCCAATATATAGAGATGTAAATTTTTTCTTGCTTTTAATATCACCAAATTTTATGATTTCTAATAGGTGCTTGTTGCATGGGATAGGGAGGTGATGACGCCATTTGGACAAGGTCACTACGCACATGGTACAAGTACACATTGCTGGAAGACGGGGCCACAATGTATACTTGTGCCATATGTGTATTGGCCTGTTCAAACTGGCGTCTGACCCACCCTATCACATACAGCCAGCTACCTATTGGGATTCATAAAATTTGGTGATAATGTTCTTTTGTAATATTGTTATAAAAAAAGGATGTTGCACACAGTTTAGTGCACACTTTCAGTTGCCTGCAGGTCAGTGCACATTGTACTAAAAGAAGGCAATTTTTTGCTTTCTGTTGAGTAAAAAATAAAAATAAAAATTTTTCTTTGCACAAGAATCCAATGTGTGCTGTTTTTTTTTAACTTACCTTGCAATACTGGTACTGTAGCACTTTTACGATGGCTTTGCAGGTCTCCGGAGTGATGACGCCCAAGGACTGAGGTGAGATGAGTGTCCCAAACTTTAGGTCTTCCAGTGACCTTCCTGTAGCCAGGTATCTCAGGGTAGCCACCAGTCTGTCTTCAGCAGGGATTGCCCTCCGCTACCTTGTGTCCTGTCTGTGGATGTGGGGGGTCACCAGATGCAGCAATTCTCGGAAGCTGGCGTCATCCATGCGCAGGTAGTTCCGATAATCGTCCGGGTTGTTCTCCTTGATCTCCATCAGCAGGGACATGTGAGAGCGGGTATCCCTTTGTAGCAGCCACTCCTTGGTCCAGCATGCTCTCGTCCTTCTTTGTTGGGCCCTCTTCCTAATCTCCCGGACCCCAGCTTCAGTGACCAACACTCTATACTGATAGGGACGCATCAGTACAGAATTCAGGAACAGGATAGAATGCAGGTAGGTAGCACACACTTGCAGGTAGAATAAACTTTGTATAAGGCAAGCCAATAAAAAGAGCACAGTAGCAATGTACAGGATTCAGCAGGAATACACCTAGCCTCATCTAGTAGCAGAGCAGAATGTACACAGAGTTTAAAGGGTGCCTGCTTTTTATACTCCCTAGATAGCCCCTCCCATTGTTATGGCTATTTAAATTTCCCACCAATAGTCAAGAGCCTGTTTTATTTTTTTTTAAAACTCACGATTTGTTATGGCCAATCTCACGATGCGTACGATCCGATAGATCGTGAGATCGTAAGACAGATTGGGTGTCTTTTTTCCAAAATTGTGATCACGACGGCAAGGGAGCTCCTGTGAAAGTTCATGAGGAAATTGGCCATAAAATCGTATCGTGAGGACATCGGTATGTGTGTGGGCACCTTTAGAGAACACAGAGAGTAGGAGCCGCCTGTCTGTGTTCCTGCAGCGCTGCTATTGATATCGGGTGTTTGTACTAACCCGGTACAAACGGTACAGCGCCTGTTTGCCGGTACAGACCGTTAAAAAAACGGTACTGTACCGGCTAAATCGGTATAGTTGGAGGGTCTGCAGCACATCTCTGCCTCACTGACAGCAGCACCCCTCTGCCTCACTGACAGCAGCACATCTTTGCCTCACTGACAGCAGCACATCTCTGCCTCACTGATAGCAGTATCTTGCAGCCTCACTGACAGCAGCACCCCTCTGCCTCACTGACAGCAGCACATCTCTGCCTCACTGATAGCAGCATCTTGCAGCCTCACTGATAGCAGCACCCCTTTGCCTCACTGACAGCAGTGCATCTCTGCCTCACTGATAGCAGCATCTCGCAGCCTCACTGATAGCAGCACCCTCTGCCTCACTGACAGCAGCACATCTCTGCCTCACTGATAGCAGTATCTTGCAGCCTCACTGATAGCAGCACCCAGGGGCGGCTCCAAGGGTCTGAGCACCCTGTGCCGGCCCAGTACATGGGGCATGGTCTCATTTCCATAGGCCACGCCCCTGCATGATGTTAATTGGAGGCGTGCCCGCATGGCACGCCTCCAAATAACGTCAGGCTGGGGGTAAAGCCCAGCCCTCCATCACTGGCTGGGCTTCTCCCAGCCCTCTTTGCGCGCGGCATCCATTAACACTCCGGGGGTCCGGCACCGCCGCACGGCTGCGGCGGTGGGGGGCCCCAACCTCCCGATTTGACCACCTGCGGGCCACTTCTGCCCACGGGTGGAACAGCGGGACAGTACTGTCCCGCTGAAATCGGGATGTTGGGGAGGGGTGCGCCCTGTATGGGTGGCGCCCGTGCAACCGCACTGGTCGAACTCCCCTAGAGCCGGCCCTGGCAGCACCCTTCTGCCTCACTGACAGCAGCACCTCACTGCCAGCAGCACTTCTGTTTTACTGACAGCAGCATCACTCTGCCTCACTGATATCAGCACTTCACTGCCTCACTGACAGCAGCACCTCACTGCCAGCAGCACTTCTGTTTTACTGACAGCAGCATCACTCTGCCTCACTGATAGCAGCACTTCACTGCCTCACTGACAGCAGCAACTCTCGGCCAGGCCCGGCGACATGGGGGGACTAGCGGCACAGCAGTACCGGGCCCCGGGGATGTAGTTAATACTTACCTTGATCACTACCTGCGCTGCTGCATGAACGGCAGGGCACAGCAGGCAAGTACAGACCAGGTCTGTAGGGGGAGTCTGTGTACTAATGTAGCTTTATTGCCCCGACTGTGGCCGGTGGAATAATTTTTTTTTTGTTTATTGTGGCGCAGCGCATCGTGTCACCAAGCGCAGGACTGGCACTGCTTGCAGAAAAAAGAGCTGTGGCATGGTAAGTGTTGGGGCTGCACTGTGGTAGCTGTTTGCCCACCGGAGGGACACTGACAGGGGGCTGGCTGCAGGGACACTGACAGGGAGCTGGCTGCAGAGAATCGAGGATGGGGTCCCCCTAAAAAATGTGTGTCCCGGGCCCCATGATTTCTGTTGCCGGCCCTGCTCACTGTAAGCAGCACTTCTCTGGCTCACTGACAGAAATTCACATTTCTGCTACAATATTTTCAACTGTTGTATTCACTTGCACGGTTATCCAGGTAAATGTTTATACATTAAAGATAATTCAAATTTAACAGTCTATTTCGTCACATTTAAAAAACATAGATATACCACTTGTACACCTTGGGTGGTTGAACGCACTTAGACGAAGAGCGTGATCGCATATTCCTAAATTTGCCTATTACAAATATTATGTTAGCTGAGGAGGAGAATACTATTTATTAAGCTTTCCTTCATTTCCAGTTTATATCGAAAATGTTTGGGTTTTTTTTTCTCTGCATGGAAGTGTGGGGGGCCCATTACCAGTAACTTGCTTAGGGCCCCCTTGAAGTGTTAATCTGGTAAGAGGCAAATATATATTTATTAGTGATTGTCAGTAGGAGCCACCACAGACTAGCAAGGTAACTTGATAGACAGCAGCAGCAGCAGGGCTGAACCCAACAGAGGGTGACACTGACTGCACCGCGGTGACGTCATACCGCCACCATGTAGTGGCAGCACGTCACGGGCTGCGGGCAGCCAATGGCTGGACACGCCCGGGGGGCAGGAGCCGGAACTGGGTTAGGGGATAGGAGACTTCCCATCGGCGGAAGTGAGAGGAAAAAAAAAACCGGAAGTGTGGAAGGAGGAAGTGACTGACACCGGCAGCCCCACTGACCGTGAGCGGGCGGCGGAGACACCGAGGGGGGAGATCCGGGCGACGCTCCAGTCAGTTCGTCTGGGGTCACATTTGTCAGCCTCCTCCGGGACCGGTCACCCAGCCCCCGCCTGTGCCTGAGGTGAGTGCCCCCGACTCCCCCTTGCCCTGTTCCTGATTGGCGGCTTGTCTCGCCCTGTCCGGGGGCAGCTGCGTGGTGGGAGAAGTAAACCAGAGTCCCCCCAAATCCAGCTCATGTGAAGCCACCGATGCTGAACATGCTGAGACTTGTAGTCCCCGCCTTAGGTGATGGCATCGACACTATCTCTCAACCGCAGCAGAACATAGAGGGTTGCCTTTTGACCCATCATAGCATACTCTCACCTCCCATTTCATATATATATATATATATATATATATATATATATATATATATACACACACACACATATACCATATCATTGCTTTAAACCAGGACACTCATGAATTACACAGGTTCTATGGCTGACTAAAACCAGGTGAAATCCAGGCTTGAAGTCAGCCAGTCACAGAACCTGTGTAATTCATGAGTGTCCCTGTTTATAGGGATAGTATGGTAAGTCTATGTATACACATACATACACACCACATACCGGTCTCTGATTCCCAGCGTTAGTAAACGGCTTATGTGACAATAGCAGGTGCTGGCATAGTCTCATCTGGCGCCAGCTCTGAATGAGCTGCCAGGGGGTCATACTGTATAGGCGACAGGTGATACAGGCACAGACTGATGTCTGTTAGCAGATTATTAAATCTCTGCATTCTTGGCTACAATTTTCCCTAACTCCAGTTTATTCTTATTTATTAACATTTACTTATATAATAATCTGCACCCTACAATTGGGATTAATAGATAGTACTTCTAAGCATCATTTATACCTTTATCAGAGCAGTCATAATTGCAATATATATGGTGTTTGTTCTAGCACCCTGCACGTAATCTGTGAGGAGGGCATATTTGTCATACGTGACACATTGCTGCAGTACCAGTAGCTATAGTGATACATCAAGTCTAAAATGTTAGGGTGCTAGAATGAACACTATATATAATATATTAGTTGAGATCCCGGCTGTTGGGATGCTGGAGCTCTGATTGCAATCGCTGGAATCCCGACACCTGTCAGAATCCCGGGGTTAGGCTGCGAAGGGAGCATGATTAGGGTTATGCCTCAGGTGGGAGGTTAGGTTTAGGCTGCAGGGTGGTCAAGGGTTGGGTTTAGGCAGGAGGATGGGTTAGGGTACTTACCGACAGTTGTCTGTATCCTAACCCTGTCGGGATGCCGGGATTGGGATTCCGACCACCGGGATCTTGAGCGCCAGCATCCCGTACCCCACCCACATATATATGGGTTGGGATGCCGGCGCTCAGGATCCCATTATTATACATACAGTGCCAGTGTAAGGTTTAACATATTCAGTGTTTGCAACAATAAATAAAAAACAAAAACCTAATGTAAATTTATTCTTAAATTTTTTCCAGGATGTCATCATGTGGTGTTTTTATCTTATTTGCTAGATCATACTTTCTTTCCTTAAGCTACCCAGCTTACACACTAGGTTGATGGGTCTGCCATTTGGATGACCCGCAACCTATCTAACGATTGGTAAGTACATACACACTTGCCCATCGTTTGTAGATGTGTGTCTGCGCTGACAATACAACTGTACAGGTATTTTAATTACTCGCTCAGTTGAAATGTCAAACACCGCTGGGCCACTGCAGCAAGTGTGCGGGCAATCAGCGGGTCGCCCGTACACAGCAGCAGATACATTGGCTGTGCTTGCATGCCCGATCCGATATATCTGTGAACGATGTAGTTCACAGACGTATCAGGTGTACACACACGCTGATGCACTATAGATATATCGGCCGTTCAATGGAGCCACCTTAATAACCGTATGGTTTGCATTAGTATTACGGTGTTGCATCAGTGTCCATGGAAATGGTGCTTTTCACAGGATCCACTGTCCCCTAAGTATTGATTAACTTTATGGCAGAAACTAAATGGCTGAATTACAGCAGCTTCAGATGTCTGAGGTGCTTTCCAATGCTTGTAAATCCCCTTCTGTTATGATGAGTATCTTAGCAAAGAAATAAGTTATATTTTCTTTATCTATTATGAACTCATGACATCACTCGGCATGAATCCTCATTGATGTTACTAGTTTGTAGTGACATAATAGGCTGCATTCTTAATAACACAAAATGCTGCCATAACTTCAGGTAGCTGAGAATTATGCTGGGTACACACTGGACGATATATCGTTCGTACAGTCAACAAGCAATATATGTTCCTGACTGTTGGCTCTTGTGTACAGTACATCCAATTTTGCGTATATTGGATGGGTCGTGCAACACAGCAAATGCGATATATTGCAGATATATTGTTCACATTTGCCGGTTTGTACACACGAGCCACAGGAAGCATTAAAAATTACGTCAACACTGCTTCCTCTGGCCAAACATATCTGTTGACCGGTTGGTTCGTGTGTATGCACAGGTAAATACTTACCAAATCGGTTGGTTGGCCACGTGTGTACCCTACTTTACATTTAAAAGACTGTAGATATGTTTTTAACAAGAAATGTTAAATAATAATCAATGTAATTGTTATAATTAGCTTGTTTGGGTTTTTTTTTAGCTTATTTTGACCAATAAAAGATTGTAGTTTTCATATATTTTCACACCATTTTTATTGGCCTGTGAAAAACTAAAGGTGGGTACACACCTAACAGATATATCTGCAGATGATGGTCGTTCATACATACTGAACGGCCATCACGTGTGTCTTGCTGCGGGTTCCGGCACCAGGCGGCGTATCCCGCCCCTCCTCGCGGCTGCCGCTGTGTGTGTACGGGCGGTCTGCAGACATATCTGTCCATCGGTTGTGCAGCACATCCAATGCGATATGTCGGTGAATGCTGATGTTCACCGACATATCGTGGGACACACTGCCTGACAGGCAGCAGCTACATTGGCCGGTCAATTGACTGGCCAATGTATCTGTCAGTTGGTACACACCTAATAGATATATTTGCAGATGATGGCTGTTTATACACACTGAACAACCATCATATGTTTTCTAGCCGTGGGTCTCGCAGACCGCCTGTACACACAGCACGATGGACAGATATGTCTGCAGATAAATCTGCCATCGGCTGTGCAGCACAGCTGCCGCAATATGTCTGTGAACGACTTGGGGCCTGATTCAGAGCCGAACGCTCTGACCAGAGCGCTCGCTCTAAATCAGGGCCCTCCTCCATGAAAATGGAGCGTCCTCCTGGACGCTCGCATAGCTGTGGGTGACCTCCCACAGCTTATGCGAGCGTCCATGATGATGGTCAAGACCATCGTGACCATCGGGCTTGCGACGGAGACCCTGCGGTAGGGTCTCGCTGCCTCAAGCCCTGGAGTGATTTTGGCTCTATCAGTGATGTCAGTGGGGCCAGCTTCAGACGGTAGGCGTTCCCATGGGAACGCCTCCGTCTGGCAGCCACGCCCCCGGCACGCCCACCAAAGGGGGTGTGCTGTCAATCAGCATCGACAGCACGCCCCCTTTGGTGCGAGACCCGGAGCGACGGAGAGCCCGTCACTATTTGGGTCTCGCGCATGCGCATGACGGAGCTCCCTCCGTCATGCGCATGCGCAGTGGGGCAACATCGACCCGCTTGCGAGCATCCTGCGCTCGCGAGCGGGTCTGAATGACCCCCTTAGTTCACAGACATATCGCTGGTACACACTGGCCGATGAGCACCTGATATATTGGCTGATCAATTAATCGCCCAATATATCTGCCAATGTGTACCCAGCATAAAATGAATTGTATTTTTTGTTTTTTGTGTGTTGAGTCAATTCACTTCCACATCTTGAGAAACAGCTGATAACTTAATTTTCTTGCTATTATATAGTCCTTTATTAAAACCAGTTTTGAAGCAAACATTTACCGAATGTAGTTAAGAACCTTGTATTATTTTAGAGTTTTTCGTCATAAAAACGTACTATTGTTCAGCGTTTTTTTGTTTCTCTTCAGCTTCTAAGATTTAGGCATGTGCTAAGCTTTATGACACATGTAGACTACTTAAATGAAGAAAAAAAATACTAATGCACGATAGCATCTGAACAAAAAGAAAATGTTTTCCTAAAATGTAAGTTTATGCTTAATAGGGCTCTATTCAGCAAGCAAAATTCTACTTAAATCATGCGGAAATGAGTGCTACCACATAATTTACGTAATGCCGCTATACAGCAAAGGGTTAACGGAGAAGATAACACAATTATTGTAGAGAGCAATTTTTAGTAGTTTAAATGCACCACACACACAAATTAAGCTGAAATTCAACATTTTAAAAACCGGACAATAATATATGCACACTCTTAGTAGTTATATTTTATTGCTTATATGCGTGACTCATGTTACAACAGAATGGACGTAGGAACTGAGGCGACATATATTTATTTAAACCTGCTCTCCTAATTATTTTTACAATATGATTGTTATACTATACACTTATAAGTAGGGATGGCCATCAACTATTTCCAAACATCGATGGTTTCCTGCCGATGTCAACTAGTTTTGCCATCGACGGCAGAGAATTAATGGTGCTCTTCAATCGATGGATGAGTGCAAGCTGTTGATATTTTGAATTTTTTTGTAGGATGGAGCTAAGCCTCCCCCCCGCCCCCCCCCCTAGTGATTTGCCTGTGGCCCACTGTGCCCGCAGCAGAGGTGACCATCGAGGGGGTGCAAAACATTGATGGATCAACATTGATGGTTTTTGTGCCAACGATGGTAATCAATGATGCACCCATCGATGAACACCTCACCGACGGCCATCCCTACTTATACTTCTCCCTAAACTTACGATTGACACACAAACAAAAACTGAATGTTAACCACACTATACTTAAAATCAATTTTGACATGTGACTTGTGTTGCATATGAATGTGACTCGCATTACAGTTATGTCCCCAGTCAAAATGCTCTGATACAAATTACTCAAACCTGGGTAGAATCCACATGAATTATTCAATGTAGGCCTGTTTATCTTCCTGATTAACTGTGAAGATGTATAAAATATTTCATCTGGTGATGATGGCCATTTCCAGTTGCAGCTAGCATGCCCCATTGTGCCCACCATCTCTGATGTCCTTGATCTCACCTGGGTGACTCTTACCATCATATTCAACATAGAACCAGTCACCAACGTTAACTACATCACTTCGGGGTATATTTACTAAGCTAATGGGGAACATCCACTAGACGATCTACTCCCTGTCCAATCTCTAAACGATTTTCCCTTGATTTTTTCCCTTGAAATTTTATGTTTCAGTCTGAACGATTTGCAAACTATCTTTAATAGATCAAGTGAAACTGACCTGCATGTTCAGTCGACTGACGAGACGATCAAACGACCAGCGGGAGCGTGCATCGTTGATCGTTAACGACCAAACACTGCACGATTTATAAACGATTTTTAAACGATTGAACGATAACGACGTCGTTATCGTTCAATCGCCTGCTAAAATCGTGTAGTGGATGCCCCCCTTTAGATGGAGATAAAGTACCAGCCAACCAGCTCCTAACTGTCATTTTTCAAATACAGCCTGTGACATGGCAGTTAGGAGCTTATTGGCTGGTACGTTATCTACGTTCACTTTGTATCTCCATCCAAGGCTTAGTAAATAAACCACTAAGTCACTGTGACAGTTACATTAAGTTCATCAGTAAAAAGAAATGTTGAAAATGTCCTGGCATCTGCTGTGATACAATTTAATTTCCATGTATTATATGAAATGACCCATACAGAATACACCTCTCCTAAAAGATAAAAATCTAAATTGCTCATTTTTTCACCTTTATGCCATTCGTTATTTTGTGTGATTTTTTTTTTTAAATAGATTTTTAATTAATACTGCTTGCTATTGCAGTGCTATTACATCATATATTTTATTATTTTTTATTTAACTACTATATGCGATTTTGTCTGAATTGTTTTGAAATTGGATTTTTTAATATATTTTTTTGAAACCAGATTCTCAGTCATATTTTAATGGGGTTTGGACACCTACGACAACTCTAATTTGCTTAGCTGACGCCCATTTATTTTGTGTTAATAAGGCTACCATACCTTGGCTCTGTCTACACCCTCTATACTTATGTATGTATGTGTAAAAAAAATAAATAAAAAAATATATATATATTCCTTTATATGGCACCACAAGGCTACTGCAGCACTTAACAAAGCACATTAAAAAATGGGCAGAACAAGAGAACAGTGGCTTACAGTACAGTACAAGACAATGCAGGACAAGTACATGGTTTATAAACATTGCTGCATCAGCGGTCATAACTCAACTAAGTAGCAAGGTGGAAGAAATCAATGGTTAGATGCTTTTGTGGGGAGTAGGCAGTAGATGATTAGCGTTCCCGCTAGGCTGTTTTAGCGGGGCGCGGCGCCCTGCCCTCCTTCTGGAGGGCAAAAAGCACCCTGCCCTCCAGGAGGAGGGCAAAAAGCGCCCTGCCCTAACAGCCTGCGGGAGCCGTTCTCACCCGCGGGACGCAGTGTCCCGCGGGTGGAGAAACATGCGGTGACCCGGTCACCGCCGGAGAATAGACGCCGGGCGCATGCTCCCGGCATCTATTCTCCCTGTCTGCAGGGCTTGGGGGCTGCCCGGCGTGTCCGTAAGTGCCGGGCACGCCCCCAAGAGTGACGAAAAGGGGACGCGTCTTATAGACATGCCCCCTTGTCCGACGACCACGCCCCCTTCTCTGCGGCCCGCGCGCGGGCATGCCCTCTCTAGCTCCGGCGCCCTGCCTGCCGCCGGAGCTAGAGGGAACACTAGATGATAGTATATGTAAGGGAAGGAGAAGCACATGAGTGGAGAGGGCCCTGCTCGTAAGAACTTACTTCCCAAAGGGGAGGAGTTTTGAGAGCCCGTTTGAAGTTTTGTGGAGGGGAGGAGATTAAGAGAGGGAGACAATTCCAGAGGTAGGGAGCAGCACGTTCAAAATCTTGGCGGCGGGAGTGGGAGAAAGTAATCAGTTGTCAGGAGAGGACGTATTCATTTTTGGAGTTAAGAGGGCGGCGCAGGAGAGTAAAGAGAGATAAGTTCCGAGACGTAATTGGGAGAGGAATGGGTGAGGGCTTTGTAAGTGTGTGTGAGATGCTTGAATTGGGTTCTGAAAGGGAAGGGGAGCCAGTGTAGGGCTTGTAGGAGAGGGGAGCCAGATGTAGAGCTTTTGGAGAGGAAGATGAGCCCAACAGCAGCGTTGTGTTCAGATTGGAGTGGACATAGGTGGGAGTCAGGAAAGCCAGATAGGAGGAGGTTACAGTAGTCCAATCTGGAGATGACCAGTGAGTGGATGAGGGTCTTAGTAGTGTCCAGGATGAGAGAAGGTCTGATCCTGTAAATAGTTTTAAGATGGAAACTTCAGCACTGTGAGGGGTACTGAATGTGAAGTTTGGTGGAGTCAAGGATAACTAAAAGACAGCACACTTGGGGGCTAGAGGAGATGGTTGTGGTGCCAATAGATAATGTAATTGTGGGAGTTGAGTTTATGCAAGAGGGTGGAAAGATGATCAGCTCATTCCTAGACATGTTAAGTTTAAGAAAGTGCTGGGACATCCAGGATGAGATGGCAGAGACGCAGTTGGTTGGAGATACGAGTGAGGAGATAGGGGGAGAGGTAGCAGAGGAGGTGGGAGGGGATAGGGTCAAGGAGGAGGTGGAAAGGGGGATGACTGCATGATGACCATGACTTCATCTCCAGATACAGGGGTAAAAGAAGTCTGTGTTGGTAAAATGGGTGGGGAGGGGTAGACTGGGAAATAAGGGGTAAGATGCTATGAGTCAGGTGGGATGTGATGTCCTGAGGCATGGAGTCTATTTTAGAAGTGAAGTAGGTGGCAAAGTCAAGGGCAGAGAGTGAGAATGGAAGACGAGGAGGGGGTAGGCAGACAAGGGAGTTGAAAGTGGCGACGAGATGCCAGGGGTTTGAGGACTGGGAGGAGATGAGTTTTTTGAAGTACGACTGTTTAGATAGGGAAAGGGTAGGACTGTGGGATGAGAATATAAATTTGAAACGGAGGAAGTCTGCTTTAGAGCGTGGGTACCTCTACTGTCGCTGTGTGTGTGTGTGTGTGTGTGTGTGTGTGTGTGTGTGTGTGTGTGTGTTCTGGACAATATCTTCACTGTTGCTGAATAGAGCCCATAATTTGAGACACTATCTTTGAAGTATCACTTTTGTTCTATTCCATTTGCTACCTTGCCACATTGTAACACTATGCTCTATCAGCAGTCATACGTTATGGTAGAATAGATTACATTATAATTTTTATTGTTACCCAAGTAGATTATTAAATGCTCACTACACATGCAGTTATGTCAAATCTAATTTTATTGCATAAAATGTAATAATGTAAGAGTTATGTTTAAGTCAAGTGCTTTACCCCTGAAGCAAAATAAGATAACTTGAGATACAAAATGTTTTCCATTGCGCTGCTCTGTGTAAGATCCACCATCACTATAGGCTCATGTGCTCCCATCCTGGGAAACATGTTCTCTGAGATCTTAGAGGTCAGCTGGAGCTATTCTGTGCAGGTTACAGAACATGTATATATTTATTACAGGAATCATCAAAAGCTGAAGACAAGGTCTGAAGGCGCAGGGTACCACAGGTAGATGAAAAGCACAAGGTTAGGGAAGACGGTGATCTTGTGTCAGCATCTAAGTAAGTGAGTAGCAGCATATGAGACTAGCCCCAGGAAGACGGGCATATGTACTGCACACTGTATCTTGCAAAATAACGACACTACAAATCACCACGGCTTGGGTTCGTTCCCGGGACATGACCGCAATCTCTGTTCAGTTTGATTTTAGTTACGTGGTCGATGAATATGGCGCAGGAGACGAATCACAACCAGGCACCTCTGCTTTGTTCCAATGGCTGTGGCTTTTATGGTAATCCACGCACCAATGGACTCTGTTCTGTGTGCTACAAGGAACACCTGCAGAGACAGAACAACAGCGGTGGCAGGAACAGCCCACCAGGTAACAGCCCTTTAAAATGATGCCCATATAATAAGTGGTCTGTGCTCTGTCTCATACATGTTTTTACTATTTACATATTCTGCTTCTGGATTCCATTGATCTTGCTATATATGTGTGAAGTTGTTTAAAGAGACACTATATATATTTGCTTGATTGTTCCTAGCACTTTGAAAACGTATGGTAGGCATAACTTTTATATTGCGCAAACATGGTGATTGTGTCTGCTCCCTATTTTCTTCCTTTTCCAACATGGTCTCGCCCCAATGACATCATACTCCCACCCACAGTGATGTCGCATGCTTCACTCTTTATTAGGCTACGCTTATAAGCTCTTGTGAAAGGTTTATCACACCTCAATTAAGACAAATGGGCTCAGGGAAAAGACAAATAGATTCTGAGGCAAGAGGAAGAAAAACAATATAACTTTACCAAATTGAGATCACTGTAAGCATGTTTACTAGCAACACTATAGAAACATGTTCACACAGTCATACCCAGTGATTGGATAGGACATTTAGAAGTGGTGGTATGGAAAATTGACATTATACAATAGAGAGTAAAATATAAGGTCCATTTAACACAACGTTTGTCATTTTATATTTTTGATTTGACAATTAAACAAAGATTTTCATGTTTATTGATGTATTGTCTTTGGTTAACATAGCGCTTTTTGTCATTTTTGTAGTGGTGTCAGTGGGAAGTGGGGTGGAGGTGTCCTCCTCACAGCATGTAGTCAGTACCCAGGTAGATGAGCCAGCAGAATCTGTGTTGCCACAAACACAAGCCAGGTAAGCCGTTTCCTGCCTTATACAACTCTTGCAAGGCTGGCATAGGGAATTGATAGTGATGGTCATTATAGGGAATTGATAGTGATGGTCATTATTGAACTACAAGTCCCAGTAAACCATGGCATTACCCACCTGTGTTGCAGTAGCTATCTATGGTACCTTTCTTCATGACCACTTCCTTGTCTATGATTGGTGCTTTCTCTGTTTGCCAGCTCTCTGCCACTCCCAGATTCTGTTTCCTCTTCACAAGCTGAAACCACAGAGAGCAGAACTGATGACATAAAAGAGACAACAGGTAAGGCCTTAAACAATATTTTGTGGGTATATTTGATGATATGATCTTTGTGTGTATGTGTCACGTGGTCCGCATTTTATAGAACAGGGTTCTTAAACTTTGGTCCTAGATGATCACTTTCTAAAGGGCATCATTATTAATCTACTTCAAATCCTGTCTTTGTTGCTTTGTTACTACTGTACAGTTTCATTAATAACATTTTTTAACAAAAGCAGACACCAAGTCATTCACATTACAGAAAGCAGGTTATAATGTATTGCTCTTGGAACAGTTTGTGATCCTATGGGATACAAGTTGAAGAGCCCTGAGGACAGAGTGAAAGCTGAGAAACTATTTGCACTTGAGAAGTTACTTGCATTGCTTATGGCCTAGTACAGTGAGCTTATGACATTTGGGTGGTAGTGGCTACTAGAAGATTCGGGTGGGTTTTACTCTAAAACTAGCTATGGATACTGTTGCTATTGGATATTCCAGATTGCATTGGTAGACTCTCAGAGAAGGGTTTCAGATTTTCATGTGTAGAAAACGGGGTATTCAGCGCAGTGTGTTACAAGAAGGGGAAAGAGAAAGTATATTGAGATAGAACTTAGACAGTACTGATGGTAAGTGATCACTTGCTTTGGTGGGATTTATCCCTGTATAGGGCAGGCAAGTCATGGGGAGTCATTTTACATAATTACAATGTTTTCTTCTGTGTAGCTGCAGCATCAGACAGTGCACAAAACTCCTCTGATGAGCAGGAGCGCTCTCCGGAGAAGGCCAAGCATAAGAAGAACCGTTGCAACATGTGCCGCAAGAAGGTTGGCCTCACAGGTGTGTGTCTATACAAAGCAGCCTCTTCTTATGTTTCATATGGAGGGTAATTTATAGTGATTGCTTATAAATAGACATAAGCATGAAATGCTGTATTACTTCGCTCAGGATTCGACAAATCCCAGGTTTTCCCAACACCTAAAAGTTTCTAACCGTTGTATTTTAAGCTGGGTACACATTAGACGGATCGGGCCGTCAAATCGTCTAATGTGTAGCCACTGTGTCGACCATTGCGTGTTCCACTTTGGGCGTCAGCCGCATTGTCCGGTTGTCCCCATGCAGAGGCTGACATATCGGGCAGTCAGGCACCGAATCGTCTAATGTGTACCAGCCGCCCGATATGTCGGCCCGTCGGCAGGGGAGGGGGCTGCATTGCTGGGTACATATAACGTTTAATGTGTACCCAGCTTAAGTGTCTGTACCATCAAGTGTTCATGAAGTGCTTGAGTTGCTTTTTTCAGACCTACACTACAATCAATCAGATTCTATCTATCCTTTATCTAGTACGTTCCAGGAAATGATAGCTACAATCTGATATGTTGCTCTGGGCAACGCCTCCACTTAGTTTGATAACTCTCCCCTTTAATATAAGTTAGCTGGATATTGGGATTGCTCCTAATGTGCACTTTTGTTGTTCTGCCAGGATTCGAATGCCGGTGTGGGAATGTATTCTGCGGGACACATCGCTATTCTGACGTGCACAGCTGCTCCTATGACTACAAAGCGGATGCAGCTGAAAAGATCAGGAAAGAAAACCCTGTTGTGATTGGGGAGAAGATCCAGAAAATTTGAGGCAGAGCTTGAGAATGGTTGTGTCCTGGGTGACACCAGCTTTGTGCTGCGAACTACGGTGGGATGCAATTCTTTTTTTTTTTTTTTTTTTTTTTTTTTTAACCCGCCTATTGTCATCTTGACTCTGGACCCAGGGATACAACTTCCTCTCGCTCCATCTTCTTTAGTTTAAAGAGAAAAAAAAAAAACAACAAAAATCTTCCCTTTTCTTACTGCAGCTTTTCCTGAACCCTTTAAACAATTGAAACATGGATAAAAACACAAAGCAAGTAAAATCTTTATAAACTTTCTCCAGGTGTACCATCCTTTAGAGACCAGGTAGATCTACTCTTTATGAGAGACACGTGATGGAGTGTATTATCCTCTCTGGAATGGCTTGTTTTTGTTTTTTACACCTCTCTAGATTGAAGCTCCTGACTCCTTATCCCCCAATGTATTTATCCTGAAAGTAAATGGATCAACATTTTATTGGACCAATTTAATCATGTGTGTTTGAGCTCTGGAGAAGTACCCTTTTTCAACAGAGGAGTGTACTGTTTTATTTTATTTTCTCTGCATCATTTGTGTGATTGTGTGGATGATTAAAAAAAAAATCTAACTATAGAAGGTTTAAAAAAAAAATGCATTTTATTGTTTGAACCGATTCTTTTCCCAGCAGGTCCTGCAGTGGGTTTTCTCAGAGCCCTTTTTACACCCATGGGTTGAGTTAATAATTTTCTGCCGTGTAGTGACCAATCTCACTAGATATGGACTGGGACGAGGCTCTGTGTACATGTTAATAGACTGGAGTCACTGGGCTGAGCATTTATTTCCCAGGCGTTCCGTTTACTTCTGGCCTAAAAACAGTATACAGTAAATTAAAATCTTTTAATATTTTTGTTCCATTTTTATAGTAGGAATAATCAAGCATGTGAGTGCTGGCCATGTGTTGGTCTCTCACTGGAAGGTTTTTCTGTTGATGTCAGTTTGATTTAAATAAAATGTAAAATCTTGTGTTCTTCTAATGCATACCTCACCTCTGTTAAAGCACCCTTGGATTTTTTTGGGCTTTATTTACTAAACGTCATTGGTTGTTTTAAATTCAGCA